>JADRCH010000132.1:894690-930795 GCA_019843965.1 Rhynchomys soricoides | reverse complement strand
GGGGGAGGGAGGGAGAGAGGGAGGAAGGGAGGGAAGGAGGGAGGGAGGGAAGGAGGGAGGGAAGGAGGGAAGGAAGGAGGGAGGGAGGAAAGGAGGGAAGGAGGGAAGGAGGGAGGGAAGGAGGGAGGGAGGGAGGAAAGGGAGGGAAGGAGGGAAGGAGAGAGGGAGGGAGGGAAGGAGGGAAGAAGGGAGGGAAGAGGAAAGGGAGGGAGGGAGAGAGGGAGGAAAGGAGGGAAGGAGGGAGGGAGGAAGGGAGGGAAGGAGGGAGGGAGGGAGGGAAGGAGGGAAGGAGGGAGGGAGGGAGAGAAGGAGGAAAGGAGGGAGGGAAGGGGGAGGGAAGGGGAAAGAGAGGGAGGAAAGGAGGGAGAGAGGGAGGAAGGGAGGGAAGGAGGGAAGGAGAGAGGGAGGGAGGGAAGGAGAGAGGGAGGGAGGGAAGGAGGGAAGGAGGGAGGGAAGGGGGGAGGGAGGGAGAGAGGGAGGAAGGGAGGGAGGGAAGGAGGGAAGGAGGGAGGGAAGGAGGGAAGGAGGGAGGAAAGGAGGGAAGGAGGGAGGGAAGGAGGGAGGGAGGGAGGAAAGGAGGGAAGGAGAGAGGGAAGGGAAAAGGGAGGGAGGGAGGGAAGGAGGGAAGGAGGGAGGGAGGGGGGAAGGAGGGAGGGAGGGGGGAAGGAGGGAAGGAGGGAGGGAGGGGAGGCAGAGGGAGACAAGGAAAGAGGGAGTTAGGAAGAGGGAGGGGAAAGGGCATAAAAAGTTCTAAAAATAAAAATGTCTAAAACCATATAAAGCTTGGAAAACCATCCAATAATTAATAAAAATTTATGATCCAAGACAAACAGAGCACCCATTTTATTTAACAAATATTTACTGAATGCCCATGATACACCTGGCCCTATGTGACATTCCGGGGCACACTAAGTGTGAAAGAGAAATGCCTGTTCCCACAGCCCTTATAGGAAGGGGGGAAGCTGTGGTAAATGATTCAGTGCAGGGAAGGAGGAGTACTGAGGGAGAGGGACTGGCTGGTGGGACAAGTTGGCCAGGGCTTCTCTGACAGCCTTTGGGGAAGAGGAGGAGTGTGCTCCAGCATCCTGGAGGAGTGGTGCAGACAGGAAGGGCAACAACATACAGGGCAGCCAGGCTTGTACCAGCCTCAAACACTCCTGAGATCTAGGGTCCCTAGAAGGAGGACGAGAGGAGCTTGTTTGGATCTGATGCTGCCAGGGAGGACAGCTTAGGTGGGACTGATCCTGAGCATCTACAGAGAGGGCGGGCGGGCATAAAGAAATACAGCTGTTGTGTCCCATCTTGATAATGGAGCAAAAATAGTGATATTTGACTGCTCATTGTTTCAACCACATTTTTTCTGTAATTACCTCACTTTGACTAAATTCCTTCCCTGGCCCATCATTCCTTTCTTCCCTCCAAAGGCCAAGATGCTGATTCATGAGGATGTCACTCCATGAACACTAAGCTCTGTGGACATTGGCTCCACGCTGGTGGATCATATTGAAAGCCCTTGGTTCCTAGAAGAAACAGCATAGAGACTACAAAATAGAAGTGTGGGTGCCAGGAAGAAACACAGACTGGCCAGGAAGCAAGAGGAGCCAGGACAAGGGGAGACAGATAAGGCTGAGGCTGGATGCTGAGTCCATGTGGTTCAGGAGGAAGGTGTACTGGCTAGTTTTGTGTGTCAACTTGACACAAGCTGGAGTTATCACAGAGAAAGGAGTTTCAGTTGAGAAAATGCCTCTATGAGATCCAGCTGTAAGGCATTTTCTCAATTAGTGATCAAGGGGGGAGGGCCTCTTGTGGGTGGTACCATCTGTGGGCTGGTAGTCTTGGGTTCTATAAGAAAGCAGGCTGAGCAAGCCAGGAGAAACAAGCAAGCCAGTAAGCAGCATTCCTCCATGGCCTCTGCATCAGCTCCTGCTCCTTGACCTGCTTGAGTTCCAGTTCTGACTTCCTTTTGTGATGAACAGCAGTGTGGAAGTGTAAGCTCAATAAACCCTTTCCTCCCCAACATGCATCTTGGTCATGATGTTTGTGCAGGAATAGAAATCCTGACTAAAACAGAGGGACTGAGCCAAATGCAGGTAACAAAGAACCTGAAAGAGCTGTGACTTCAGCCACCACTGAGTTGCTTCCCTTGGTCCTTCTTCTACCACCCCAGCCCCCAGCAACCTCCTTCCTAAGGATGAGGAGATGCTCAGGAAAGGGGAGACCTGGAGTCTGGGGTGGGAGTAGGAGAGCCAGTGTGCAGGCAGCTGAGATCTGCAGACTCTGAAGAAGGAAGGATTCAGTAGCACTGTAGAGCTGTCAGTAGCCATATGAGAATGGAAAATCTGAAGAGCCCAGGGATCTTCCTTAGTTAAAGACAACATGATGAAGAGACTATCATGCCAGGCCAGGCTGCCCAGGTTCATACCCTGGTGGTATGTTCACAGCCTGGTTCATATCCTTCAAGGCTGTGTGAACTTAGCCCAGTTTCATCAGCTCTCTGAGCCTGCTGTCTCCTCTCTAAACAGGACATAGTTGTTGCATGGCTCAAATACAACAAAGCAGTAATACTCACGAGGCAGGCACTAAGTGCATCATGGGAGATGCATGGCTCTCCCCTACTGTGGAGCCTCATTATTTCCCAAACACGAGTGCACCAGGGAAGTCTGGATGCCCCCTCTCTCAGCTCCCTCTTACTCAATGTTGGCACCAGGACCAAGAGCAGCTTCCCTGCAAACATGCTGGTCTTGAGCCCCTGCCAACAGATAGAGTCCCGTCCCTGATGCCGAAGCCCTCTGGTTTTAAGCTGCCTATGCTCCTCCATCACATAGGATAACTGCCACTGAAGTTATAGAGGATGCCATCGTGGGTTCAAACCCCTCCTGGGACTTGGTAGAGCCTCCACCTCCACTGTTCAGAGGACTGAGTCTGTTTCCCCACATGAGTGAGAGGAAGGTTCTGTCATGCCTGAGGACAGCTAGGGAAGGAGGCCATTGGGTGCCAGCCTGGGCTACATCTACTCCTTGCTGATTTCTGATTTTTTTTTCTCCATGTTCAGATTATGGTGGCTGGTTGGAGCCCGCTCAGCTCCCAGCCCCATCTATGAAGACCTAAGTCCTCTGTTCGACATTGAGTCAGTGTTATTCTGTGCTGTTATCTTCCTTTGCTCTCATTTCCAACAGCCTTATGTTTGCCCCAGCTCTCCGGGAAAGAGAAGTCAGTGTTCTGCCACGTGGGCAAGCACAAGAATCCCAGAGTGAAATAAATAAGACTTTAGCTTGTGTCTGTTGGTCTGTGTGTCTTTCTGTCCCCTCAGTGCTTCTCAGAGCTTTACCCTTCCTCCTGGACTTCACGTGTCCCCATCTCTGTCTCCCGCTGCCCTCCACACCCCCTCTCACCCCAAGTTGTGGTCAAGTATTTCCACCGTCAGCACTTGCTGAGTGGAGCTGGAAGTTCTTCCACTTGCACAGTGAGCCACGTGGGCAGGTGGGTAATGTCTGTTTTACTCTCTGTAATGAATCCCATCTTCTTCTCTCTGCCGTGATGGTTATTGATTCTGTCTTGACACCTTGGTTTGTTTTCCGCCAGCTCCTGCCTTCCCTTCATCTTGCTGTGGCCATTTCTCTGCTCTTATCTGTAATTTCCTCTCTTGTTATGCTGTCTCCCTCCTGGGCAGCCACTGCACCAAGATGGGGGTTGTGTATTAACTCCACAGTGAGGTCCAGCAGTCCTGCTCAGATGGGGTGAGTTGGGCTGGTGATTGGTAATGGGCAAAGGATGGTAGGAGGAAGAAGGGTAGAGGCTAGAGAGCCAGGCTTACTCGTGCTGAAGCAGAGTCTGGGCCACTCCCCACAAGCCTTCTTAACCCTCACACCCAGGAAGTGGTATTCAGTGGGTACATGACATGCTTAATGGTCTTGCTTTACTTTACATGGTCCTTAAACCAGGAACTTCCCACTCCATGGCCGTTCCCATGTACATCTCAGGCTCGCAATGTTCACCCTGACAGCTGTGTCCTTCCCTGTCTCTCATTCTTCCTTTCACCTGGAAAACTCCTATGCATTCATCAAAGCCCAGTTCTTACTTCTTTTAACAGTCCATTCATGCCAAGGCCACACTAGCCGGAAGCTGACGTCAGTCTTCTCTTCATTGAGTTCCCTCCATTCTTCCTGCAGAATGGCCCTTACTTGCTTATCTGGCTCCTTCAGGAGCGTGCTAGGTCTTGTTCATGAGGTAGAGACCAAAATAAATGAAAAACAGAATTAAACAGTGTCTCTGAGTCACCACAAATATTCTCCTAAAGTTGGTTCTAGCAGGCATAGATGTGGACCAAGGGCACAGAGATGAGACTTCAATCAGGCCCGGGAGCCTACCAGGGACTCTGCTCCAGGGCACCTCCAGAAGCTAAGAGCTCATACAGAGAGGCTGGCATCATTTGACCCTGAAGCCAGAGGCAAAAGTGATCAGTTCTGAGTCTTTGCAGGTTCCAAGAGCCTGTAGCAGAAACCATTAGATTGGTTATTAAGGAAGAACTTGATCCCTCAGTCCCTAAAGTCAAAATCTAGCGAGTCCCCCAGCTCCTCTGCCTGGCCCTAGACCTTAGGTCCTGAGGTCTGCCTCCACTATTTCCAGTCTCCTTCTGTTGTCCTGACACTTCTTTTGTTCCTCACCTACAGTTTCTGCAACCTCACAGGGCCTGTGCCCAGTGGGACCATCCTGGAAGTGTGTTCCTGTTGCCCAGAGACCTTGATATTGCATGCATGGAGGTGGACCTGTAATTGCCAGGAGTTCTCCAACCCTTGAAGACAAAGGGAAGGAATCTGGGCCCCCTGGAGTACCTTAGGGCACATTCATCACCTAAGAGAAGGAAACTATACACTGTCCCTGCACCTACCCCTGGGACCTATGTGGGTGAGTGTGGGTGCTGGTGAATCTCTTTCTCCTGGCGCATAGCACCAGAAGGTGGAAGACAAATGACAAGAGGGCTGAGGATTCCTCTGGGTAGTGGGATGGGGTTAGGGGTTCCACAAAAGGGGATAGTTGCTCTCACAGCTGCAGGCAAGGCATCCTGAGTATGCATCCCCTTTAAGCAAACAATGATGCTGACACTAAAAGGAGTGGAATTCAGTCCTGGGCCTCTGTACTACTAGAACCAGGAATGGGGTTCCACAGCAGGGAAGTCAAAATGCTTGGGAAGGTATTAGGAAGAAAGTTTCCAGTGAGACTGGAAAGAGCACCCATCCTGTAGGCAAAAGGAGGCTGGTATCCCAGTGTCTTCTTCAAGACCACAACCCAATGACCTAACTTACTCCCATGAGCCCCTACTTCTTCACAGGCTTTACCACCTCTCAATTAGGTCCCAGCTGGGGACCAAGCCATCAACACATAAGTGGCACTAATGTTTCCAGAACCTTCCATGCAGAGTCCAGGCTAAGGAGTGGTTGGTTCCCAGGTTCTACTGGGGTTTCTTTGCCCAGTATAGGAAAGCTTCAGGCTAGACACTGAAGCCAGATATGCCTGGGAATGCCTTTGTCAATATCTTTTTCTTTTCAGGAGGGACAAAGACTCAAATGCCCCCAGGGTCTCCGCCAAACACCTGCCCATTGCTATAGTGATGGGGTGAGAGAGAGTGAAGGTGACATTGTCCCTCTTCGGACCTCGTCTGGGAAAACTCTCACTAAGTCTCTAATGAAGATAAATCCCATGTCGAGGGATGCCGATGGATACAGATGAGCTGTCGGTGCTGTCGGGTGGATGGATGCCCTTCTCCAGATCTACAGCCAATGGCATATGGATGTCTGCCTCTGCCAACACCAAGCTACCCTCCCTGGACATGTCCTCCAGAGCCCTGTGACTCTTCCCAGAGAACTCATCTTAAAGAAGCTCTGCCCACTGATTCCTGGTCTAGCTGGAACCCTAAGGGATGTCTTGGTCCACTATGCCACCCCACTGTGATAACAGACTCAAAGGCACTCAACGGACTGGTCCTCAGTGTGCACTCTGTAGACCATTAAGTTTATATGGTTTCCACCCATCATAGAAGGCAACTCTTCCTATTTTGACTCCCACATTCTCTGATAGGGGCCAAAGGGAGACTCTTGTAGACTGGTAAATCTGGTTTTTATTTCCAAGGATACCTTAGAAAGAAACTATCCGGCAGTCTCCTTGCCTCCTGGTTGGCTGATCACTGTCCTGGTTTTCTTTCTATTGATGTGATAAACTCCACAACCAACAGCAACTTGGGAAGGAAAAGGTTTATGTGGATCCAATCTGTTGATCTTTGAGGGACAGGACATAAGGGTGGGAACTCAAACAGAAGCAGAGGCAGGGACCATGGAGAAAAGCTGCTCACTGGTTTGCTCTCAGACTTAAGTTCAGCTATCTTTCTTAAACCTCCAAGGACCACCTACCCAGGGACACCTAGCCCAGTGCCCTGGGCTCTCCCATATCAATCAACAATAGGGAAAATCCCATACAGATGTGTGTACAGGCCAATCTGATGAGGAACATTTTCTAGACTGAGTTTCCCTCCTCCCAAGTAGCTATAGTTGGTGTCAGGTTGACAAAAGCTCACCAACACCATCACATCCTTTGTTCTCAGTCTTTAAGTAATGATGTTTCTGTTTGTTTTACGACAGGGGAGGTCCAGGAGATGAAGACTTCACCTCAGCTTCCAAGGAGAAGAAGTGCTCCCCATTCTGGGTCCTTTCAGAACAAAGAGCTTCAGGGTGTTAGCCTTAGAGACTGTACCCCCCTTCATCTCACAGTCAAAGGAAAGCTCATTGTTTCTCTTCTGCACCTAGCCCAGTCTCCTTCCACAACAGCACGTGCACACGCCTCAGCACCCTCTCACTGTGTGTTCTCCTCGCACCCTGTTCAGCACCTGCCTCTTTATTGGACTCTCTTGTTTCTTGATTTTGCAGTTACACTGATCAATGCATCCTTTATCCTTGCTTGGGTTTGTCCACAGGGCTGTCCCAGTATCCAGCTTGTCTCACTAGCCCTTTGCTCTTCTAGAGGGACAGTGGAGCGGCCAGGAAGCTTGTTCTTTGACATTTTCCATTATAGCCCCCCCCCCCCCCCCCCACACACACCATGTCTCTGAAAGCACATGGAGCCTAGGCCAATGTCACTGCTGGTCTTGTTTTCCAAGGTGTCTAGGGAAGGACTGTCCCTCAGTCTGGACTGTTTCCACCATTATGTGCAATCACTGTGGATCATTGACACTCAGTTCATCCTCACAGTGGGGACCCAGAGGGGACAATGGTCATGCTTGCATTGTGGGATAGTGAATCCTGGTCCACTGCACAGAGCAGCTTGGCTAGGCATAGCAAGAGTGGCTTTGGAACTAAGTGCAGCCGCTCTGATGGGGGCAGGGCTTGCTGTTGGGCTGACCTCAGCTTGGCCTGTATTGAGAAGCAGAGAATGGAAGAAGCCGAGGATCCCACATGCTACAAACACAGCTAAGAAAGCCATGCATAGGAAACAGACAAACTTTGGTTTCCCAAGCTAGACAGAATCCTGGGACCTCAGCTTCTAGTCCCCCCACTTGATGATCAGACAGATTAGAGACCAAATCCCATTGGGACAAGGACTGCTTTGAGATCACACATCCAAGTGGAAGCCTATGTGACCACCAAGTCTTAGGCTATATGCATCACCATGAGTTCTGGCAGACAGCCAAGGTCAGCAAGACATGGCCATCACCACCATCAGTGGAATGGGGGCTCTGTGATAATGTTTCCTAAGTTGGTCTGACTCCCTAGGTCAAGTGCTGCAGCCACTGTTTGACTGAGACACTATGGCTCCAAGATGATGTCATCTGAAAAGAAAGCTGCTCCTAGGCCCTTGGCTTCCTGCCTTTGCCTAATGTAGCACTGTGGGCCTATCCCTGATATAAAATGCACTTTCTCTCATAAAGGAAAAAGGGTCAGAGAAGTGACCTTGGGAGGAGAGGGACTATGTCTCCACCCGGCTGCTTTGGGAAACAGAGGCTAAGAAGCCTCAGCCTGCAACTGGAGGATCTGATGTCACCCAAGATCTGATGCTTCTTCCTAGCATTCCTTTCTCCCACCAGCAATATAATGAACCAGCCCCTGCTACTTTTGCTTTAAAAGCACTGAGACCCTGCCCCCAAATCACTCCCATAATGCCCCTTTTCACACTCAGGCAATAGGAAGTAGCTAGGGACTAGACAGAGGACATCAGACACATGCTCCCTGGGATTTAGAAGATCCCATGCCAATCCTAGGTTCTAGCCAGGACAGGGAGGAGCAGAGGCAGCTCAGGTTAGGGGTGGGGGACACAGATGGCAGTCTTAGGATCAAGAACAAAGGAATGATCATCAGAAAGTGACCCTTGCCTTCCACACCCAGTCACACTCCTGAGGACTTGCCCAGTAAGGATCCAGCCTAGGGACAGAGCACTTTTCTCTGTCTTGTGATGTAAGTAGGTCAAACACTGGGTCTTATTTTGCAAACAAGGAGACCCAAAGTCCAAGCTGACTAAATAGCTGCCCAAGGTCACCCAGATACTCTGTCTTTTCTACTGATTAGTTGCATTTCCCTCTGGTTTCGTAAATAATTTGTGGAGGTTTGTTCTGAAATACACATGAGTAATAGAGTACTTTAAACATGTTCCCGTGATAGATATTTGGTCTTCTATCTGTGTCTGGCATCATCCTGGATTCACAAATGGACTCAGAGGAACTCCCATCTTCCACTGGGGCTTTGACCTGGCATATTATAACTTCATGCTAAGTTCAGGGACTGGGACAGCTATGAGTGTCCAGAGTCCAGATTCTAACTTAAGAGCTAGCATTTAAGCAGGATGACTCTTCAGATTTGAATTGGGTGTGTTGACCTTCCAGGAGAGGGTGGTGCAGGAAGAAGCCTTAGAGGACCTGGCAAGCTGAGAGGGAGGAGGGGATCAACCTGGGAGGCATAAGACTTCGGACCTAGCAGGAAGGGAAGCCACTAGGAACTTGTGCGGGGAGAAAGGCAAGATCCATGGACATTTCAGAATGATGTCACCTGCAGGCCACTGAGAGGCAAGAGCAGAGGCTTTGAAAGTGAGGCAGATGAACTGACCAGCTAGGTACTGGCTCTGGAAAAGAGAAACAAGATGGCAGTTTCAGGACCTGTGAGCCTGCAAAGGAAGCAGAAGAGAGCGTGTGTGTGTGTGTGTGTGTGTGTGTGTGTGTGTGTGTGTGTGTGTGAGTTTAGAGGGGGACTTTCTCTGCAGCAGCCCCCCTGGGCAGGGATGAAACCCCAGTAGAGATAAGACATCATTATATGGTAGCAACTAACTAGGACCAGAAAACATGGTATAAGCCAACGAGGACATGAACACATCGCCTCTTCCAACCTGTGCCCATGACAGACATCAATAATCAATCCAGCTACTCTTTCTCGGAGAGCATAGATGCTGCCTCAATACAGTTCTTCAGGCAACTACTCCCAGTCCACTGGCAGTGAGGAATTAATCCACCTCTCATTTACAGTACAGAGAAATGAATACCAACTGTGGTGCCCAAAAGTTCCCAGGCTCAGCCCAGCCTCCACAGTGTGACTGCATTAGTGCATTGTGGCTGACTTCTTTAGCCTAAAATCTTGCTTTCCCATTTGTTAAAGTGAATTGTTCTCCCAAGGCCACAGGTTCACTGTGAGGACTAAATGTGACAGTGTATGAAAGCAGCTAGCTAGCTTCTAATGGGATTTAATTTCTAATATAAGTAGGTACCTGTAAGTTATAAAATAAATAAAATAGTCCTAGCACCCCTTTTCCCCTGACCCACAACTAAACTCCCGGATGAAAACATACACTATGTAATCTTACTCAGTCTCAGCCACTGTGTGTGCAGATTCACACTAACACAGTACATACACACACACACACACACACACACACACACACACATGCCCCAGAGGACAGAAAAATGTATCCTAACAGCTGGCACTGGAATTATCTCAGAGAAGGAGCCATCTTTTGTTCGAGAAATTACCTTGATAACTCTCTAAGGAGCGGGATTCAGAAGAAGTCAAGGAAACAAAACAGAAAGCTGGCCTGCTCTGCATTAAAATGAGACGAATGGGGGAGGGGACTGAACTAAGAGAGAAGCCCAGGGGTGTGGCCACAGCACAGCTTTGGGTTGGGGGGGGGGGTGCACTGAAGACTGATGTATGTGCGCTTTGAACATGCAACCCAAAGCTGCTGCATTTTTTTTACCGTGAGAAACCACTCTGTCTTCAAAGTCTATTCTGCATGATTCATTTACAATAAAAATCCCAGACACTAACCTATCCCAATGATCACAGGTTGCTCAGGCTGGGGGAGGAGGAACCTTCCTGGGGCCTTCGGCTTGTCACCATTTGACTGAGGTGATGGTCTCACAGGTGCGTGTGCCTGTGTCTCTATACAGTTATAAGTCTATATGTCAAAACTCATCAGTGGGAATACTTCAAACACGTCACTTTTTGTATGTTAATTATACCTTTAAGAGCTGGTGAGGGTGTTTTAAAAAGAGGTTTATATCAACTTGATCCAAATATTTTTATCTCTCCTGTTTCCAGATGTGCTTATTTCCCTGCCTCTCTGCAGATGCTGACTGACCCCTTCCAAACACTGCTTTCTATCTTCCTGTGTTTTGGTCAGGTCTAACACAGGGAGCTTACAGCATTGGTGCTAAGGTGCTCCTGAGAGCTTTAACTCCATCCCTTCCTGGATGTTTCTACAAACCTTAGGAGTCAGCACAGTGATGTCAGGGGAGGGTTCAGGCCAGCAGTTAGATCTTATTCCTTCCCCAGACAGAAGCACCCACAGGCATGCAACTCTCTCTCTCTCTCACCCCCCCCACACACACACACACTCAGTACCTTGGTTATGTCCCCTTTTTATCACACCTACCTTTTAGGACTGTAATCAACAGGTTTGAGAGAGGAGGTGACCCTTGACTGAAGCAAAATGGAACAGAGATGAAAAGCTCTGTCAAGGGTCTAGATGTGCTCCCTCCTCTCCCCTTTTATGTGTGTAGATGTGTTTCCGTGTGCAGGTGCATGTTTGAGCACACAGATTTGTGAGTGAATCAGATCAAGGACAATGTCAGCTATCGTTCCTCAGTGCTGTCTATCTTGTATTTCCAAAACACAGTCTCTCATTGAGGTAAGGCTCACAGATTAGATTAGGCATGCTGGCCAGTGAGCCTCAGGATATACCTCTCTGCCTTCTTAATGCTGGGATTACAACATGCACAACCACGTTCAGCTTTGCTTAAAATATGGACTCTGGGTATTAAATTAGTTCCTCATGTTTGTAAGGCAAGCACTTTATGGACTGAGCCATCAGCTCAGCCTCTGCTTCCTCTAGGCCCACAGAGGCTGTCCATTCAAACCAGCTAGCAAGAGCCTCTCCAAGCAGGCTCATAACCATCCAAACTAGAGGTCAGTTTTCTCCTGGGGAAAAAAAAAACCAAACCTGGCACGGAACTTTCTCAGCTCAGCCAGGTGTTCCTCTCCTGATAGGCAAAGCTTTCTGCAGCCAGCAGCCTCTTCCTGCTCCACCTCCCCAGCCTCCCAACATCTCCCGGAAACACCACTAACCAAAACAGCCGCTCTGCTCCTTCCAAGGGGATAATCAAAGTGCAGCGTCTCTGGAGAGGACCTGGCTCACAGAACAAGTCTTTAATTTCAAGTTGACAAGGTTGGGAGCATGTGCTACGGGCACTTGGATAGGCAAGATGGATGGATGGCCAGGGAGTGCAGATGGTGAGGGTGGAGGAAGCCTTAGGAAGCTTCCCAGCAGCCAGCCCAAGACTTTACTGTCTGACTGGTACCCTCAAGGCTCCCCACTCAGCATAGGCACCCCTGCATGCGCCAGGAACAGGTTCCAAGGAGGGCAAAAATCCCCCAGAGGAAGAGGTGAGACCTAAACATGGACTTGGACAGAGCTGCTGTCCCCTGATGTCCCGGGGCTTGCTCTCAAATATAAAGCTGCTATGAAATTTGCCCCTGATGAGAAAAACAAATGACACAAAACAAATCCAAGACTAGGTGGAAAAAAATCCAGGTGCTTAGAAGCTGGTATCATCTTGTCCTCAAGAGAAAACTGGCTCAGAGACGGTGAGAGTCCTGCACAAGGTCACAAAGCAAGTCTGCAATAAGCCAAGAATGTGACAGAATGGGGTGGGTGGAGTGGGGTTGTATGGGGTGGGGCTGGGTGGGGTGGGGTTGGGTGGGTGGGGTGGGATACAAAAGCCCCTCTGGCATTCATAAGTGATCCAACCCAGAACCTCAGTGCAGTCCATGTTTCTCAAAAGCATCATGGAATTGGTTAGACAGCACACCAGAGTCCCCTGTCACAGCAGCAAAACAGCAGCAAGATCTACATCCTGTATGAAAACTTCTTGCACACATCACTCAATGGTTGGAATCTGTGCCTTGGTGGCAGGACAGATACTTTCTGGCCAGTCACTGTGGAAGGAGCTGAAGGAACAGAAGCACTCAGAAAGGTGGCAGTCTCTGTCACCGTTCTCAGCTGTGAGCCCTGCAGCTGGCCAGGGCTGCCTTGGGCTCAGGCTCAGGGAACAAGGAAGCTTCTGTAGGCAAATGAACAAGAACAGAAAGATCAGCCTTCAGGGAAGACAGCTCCAGCTCCCAGCTCTGCAATGCACTGCCACCCAGACCCTTCCCTGCTCCACTTACCAACACTGTCCGTGGGCATTGGGCACCAGTAAACAGGCCCCTGGATGTTAGCCCCTCCCCTTTCCCCATCCCCCAGGATACAGCAGCCCCATTCCACAGCATCCTGGCTTCCTGAAACCTGCATGACCTGAAGACTGCAGTGCAGTATCCTAGCTCTTTGTGGGTGCTTAGACATATGTGTGAATCAAACTATCTGCTTCCTGCTTCTTCTGAGATCAGAACTCACCTTCTGCTCTGGGCAGGTGGGTACTATCACAAGGCACAAACACTGGGCAATAGATGGGAGGAGGGGGGAGGATTGGGCCAAACTGTGTCCGCCAAGTTCATACGTTGAAGTCTTAACTCCCAAAGTGAAGGTATTTGGAAATGGAGCTTAATCAGAGTGGTGGGTGCGTTCTGATGGATCAGATGGCTGATGCCCTTAGGATGGGATTAGTGATTTTTAAAGAAGAACCCAGCCAGGTTTGTTTTCTCCTTCTCCATACAAGATCGCAGTAAGAAGGTGACCACAAGGAAACCAGAGCCTCACTTTGGTCTTTGACCTCTCAGCCTCTAAAACTATGAAAAACTGCCATTTAATCAGGCCTGCCTCTAGTAAAGCCAATTTCTAGGCTCATCATCTTCACACCCATATAATAAACCAAAGAAAAACTGTGTCTGTGTGGAGCGTGCACAGACTTTGCCCTCCATTGTTATTGTCTAAATAATGTGGCCTAGAAACTACTGATACTCTGTTTAAAGTGGAGATCAGACCCAAGGCCCTACGCGTGCTAGAAAAATACTCTACCACTGAGCTACACGCCCAGTCCACCATCTAGTCTTAACTGTTACAAGTAACCTAGAGATGTTTATAAATATTCAGGAAGAAGCCCAAAGGCGCTATGCAAACACTCTCCCATGTTAATATTCTTTAACATGTATTTGTTTTGTGTCTGTGCTTATGTGTATGTGATGTGCCATGGCACACATGTGAAAGTGAAGGGACAACTTGAAAGAGTCGATTCTTTCTTTCCATCCTGTGGGTTCCAGAGATCGAACTCGAGTCTTCAGGTTTGGCACAAGTATCTTCATCCACTGAGTCATCTCACTGGCCCACTACACCATTTTATATAAAGGAGCAGGAGTACTCAGGGATTTGGGTATTTATGGGAGTCCTAGGGTCCCCCTAGGTACCAAACCATCTGTAATAGCAGATTGAGCTGACAAAGGCACAGGAGTAATAGGCTAGCCTTTATTTCATGAACACCCTAGGTTATAAGCACGGGAGCTCAATCTTGTGTGTCTACAATGTTAAAAATGATTGAATAACAATCCACTGTGTCATCTAATATGTAACTTAAAGCTGGGCACAGCCTGATCTCAACACTTCAAATTCCTTCTGACACACCCCAGAGCCTCTTCTCAGGGCCTTGACTGTACTCAAGCAGTACTATGGCAAGGAGGAAAATCCTTAGCCAGGTTCCTGGGACCTTCGAGACCCAGTGTTCCCATTGACTGACTCTATGACTGCAGCAAAAGATGGACCTGGACTGACACCCAGTGTCTTATTTTCCCGCTTGCAAAATGGAAGCAGAAGAGCACCCCTATTGTACCCCTTTGGTGAAGATGCTATGGGTGAGGCTCCAATGGAATGATGGGAAGAACAATGTCTGGACAGATCTGTGCTCTGTAAGACCTGTTGCAAAAGGAGAAATCTGCTTGCTATCAATTGCTAAGCTGGCCAAGGGTGGTCCTGAAGTGGCAAGAAAGTTAGCCCGGACAGTGGCCAGCTGACCAGCCCTGTAGAGTTCTTGTCTGCCATTCCTCACCTGCTAACATTCCTCAGACCCAAAAATCCAGCCCTGTCCATGGCGTGCTCTGGCCTTTGCACTTCCCTGTCAATGGACTCTGGAATGCCCTTCTGCCTCTCCTAGGGCAGATTAAGGTTCGTTGTTGTGGTTTTTTTGTTTTGTTTTGTTTTGTTTTTGTTGTTGTTGTTGTTATTAAGCCATCTTGGCTCATCAGCCCTTGCTCTCTGAAGTGACTGAGCTGGATCCCATTTAGAAGACAGGCTAGCCAGGAGGGCAATAGTGGCACACACCTGTAATCCCAGCACTTAGGAGGCAAAGGCAGGCAGATCTCTGTGAGTTCAAGGCCAGCCTGGTCTACAGAGTGAGTTCCAGGACAACCAGGGCTATGCAGAGAAACCCTGTCACAAAAACCGCGGGTGGGGGTGGGGTGTGGGGTGTGTGTGTGTGTGTGTGTGTGTGTGCTATAGGGTCTCCCTTTTGCTTGCCCTGACATTTGGCACTCTCCAGGTGTCAAGAAGAAGAGAGGAGATTCAGAAGTGGCTCTTCAGTGACCTGCTCCCGGCTGGCCCCTCTGCTGTTGTCTGTACCCTTAAGCTCCTCTGCACTAGCAACACTGTGAAGCAGAATGGTGACCAACTGATTAAGAACAGTGACTTTCAGGGACATGGGACTTCTGTGGCCACAATGGATCCCCCCCCTCCCCCCGGGACCCCAGATGCCCTCAGCCTGTGCCCACGTGCCTAGTTCCCAGGGAATCAAGCAGGGTATGGCTGGCCTGCTCCTTTCTCTTGCCTCTATCCTTGTCCTTTAATATTCATGAGCCCTCCCTGCAGGGGAGCTAAAAATGTTCCGCTCCTAAATCTAACTGCTTCGTGGAAGCCTAATTAAATTCTTTGGTGGAAAGGGGAAAAAATGACCTTCAAAACTGCCAAAACTAGTCAGAGTGGTGTGTCCCACAATCCCTTCCACTCCCCTGCCTTCCCACTGTAGGGGTCCATCCTCTGTGATAAGGTTCTCCACTCTTCCCCAGAGCTAAATGTCCGAGGTGCTCTAGAGGGATACCACTATGGGCCTCCAGTGAGAGAAACAGAGATGAAGAGGTGGTTGCATGCATTTGACTGACAACCTGGGTTTGATCCCTGGGACCCACAGAGTGGAAGGAGAGAACCAATGGCAGAAGGTTGTCCTTTGACATCCACTTGCAAACCCTCGCATGCTCACTAGTGTACTGGGGCATGCATGTGGCCCCACACATATATGCACAACATCCATGTACTAGAGAAAAACGATGGTTCTGAAGCCTCGACCGACTGGATGACCTTAGTGTTCACTAGAAATAGCCATTTTAGCAAAAGGCTGGGATTAGAGGGAAGAGGGATGGCCTTAGGGAAGGGTTGGCACTGGTGGAAAGAAAAGCAGCCATCCTTCCGCATAAAACCTTGTGTTGCTGAGTGTTCTGGAAACCTCATTTATGCATCCTGGAAAACCCACATAGACAGGGTAATGAAGAGCCCTCGGCCCATTTGTACTCAAGAGCCTGAGATTGGAGCTCTTACCCCAGCTAGTTTACCCCGTTTACAAGGGGCAGTAGGCAATCCCCCTAGAGCATTAGTTCTCAACCTGTGGGTTGCGACTCCTCTGGTGTGTCAAATGACCTTTTCACAGGCTCACATAACAGATAATCCTGCATATCAGATATCTACATTATGATTCATAATAACAGCAAAATAACAATTGTGAAATAGCAACGAAAATAATTTTATGATTTGGGGTCACTACAGCATGAGGAACGATTAAAGGGGCACAACATTAGGAAGATTGAGAACCACTGACCTAGAAGTTGTCAGGGGGAGCCTCCTTTTGAAGGTTGCTGAGCCAAAAGTTCTGACTGTCCTGTCTTCCCGGTGAAAGTTACAAAGTTCCTTGCTTGAGCAGGATCAGGGCTTGTACCCAGGGGAAATACTTTTCAGACCCTGAGAAGTCACTGTGGCAAACCTGAGAGAAACGATTCGAGTTCAGCTGATTGCTTTGGTCTGAGGTGAGGCAGAAGATCCTGATGAAAAGAGCACATGAAGACCACTCACCTCATGGCACCCAGAAGGAGAGGAAGAACAGGAAGGGGCTAGGACAGATAAGCCTTCAAATGTGTGCCCCTAGTGGATCACTTTCTCTAGGCAGACTACCCCCTCCTGAGCCTCCAATGACTCCTTCTGATGTCATCAGATGATGACTCCATTGATGGGTTGGTTAGTCTAAGGATGAGGTCAGAGCCCTCACGATATCACCATTTCTCAGTGACTGGATTCACCACCTGGGGACCAAGTCTTCAACACATAAGACCACCAGAGAACATAGCACATCTGAATCAAAACAGAACCCACGAACCACTCTGCATGAGAAGGAAGAAACTGACTAGAACTCTCAAGGCAGAAAGCTGCAAAAGATGTGAGTCCCGGCAGTGCCAAACCCTGGCTCTCCTCCGCCCTCTTTGAGACATGATGCTGCTATGAAAGTTTCACTTGTCTAGTAGAGGAGGGGAGTCAGAGTCTGAGGGGCCCACTGTTCTTCCATTCCAGGAAGAGGCCATTTTTATCTGGTCCTAACTAGGAGGGACCTAAGGAATCATTTGCAAACAGTGTCACAGCCCACAGTGATGTTACTCTGCAATACCTGGCTTTCACCTGGCCCATTCACTCCCAAAGTAAAGTCCTCACAGTTTCTGAGTCATTCTGAGTCCACTAGCACAGACCCTACTTGGTGTCTGCATTCTCAGGGGTTGACCTTCTTCCAGGAGGCAGGACCACAACGATAAGCAGGCAACATGCATCAAAGATATGGAGTTTGCTCTAAGCAGCCAGAGAATTCACTGCACTCTCCACTCCTGGCCTCACTCAATCTTTCCCCCATCCCTCCTCACTCCTGGCTGATCCTTTTACTTATTGTTCCTGACCTGGGGCCTCCATTTGGCACCTTCCCTCTCCCATACTTACTCTCATCCTCTCTCACTCAAGGCTTCACTCAAGGACGATTGCCAGACCAGCTCATAGTACCTTTCCTAGACCTGGTTTCCAAACAGGCTGGACTCTTCATTCTATCTCTGAACCCCATAGTCTGGAGCTAATTTTTAACACCTCTATGTGTTGGAATCTTAACCCTGAAGCTTCCTTTGTAATCCCCAAGAGGCCAGTGTTCCTGGTTTTGATGCCTTTGGGACCTCCAGTGTACCTCAAGGAGGAGCCTTGGATGTTTCCTGAAGAGTGAGCAAGATCACCAAGCTAGATGGACAGGAATTGGTTGGATAAGGGAGGAAACGCACTGATGGTACTCACTCTAGCCCAGGATGGATGACGAGCATGTCAGGTGACGGAGATGACCTGATCACACCTTCACACTCCTTGGTCTGGGTGAGGACTCTGGTGAAAGAGCAGTAAACAGTGAAGATGACCATGGTTGGGCATACACATGTGCACAGACAGGCCATGGTGATCCCAACAGTGCCCCCTGACCAAAGAGCTCCTCACCCTGCCCATCACACCCTTAGGTCCAATTCTTTGTGCAATGGCTTCCTCTGAGCTGCTTTTCCTAGGGGAGTATTCCACTCCCTCCCCAGCTTTGCCTCCACCAGCTCTGCATATATAGTAGTGTCTCAGCATGGAGGCTGAGGGCACCCATTGCTCACACTTGATTCTCCTCCAGCGCCATTTTTGAAACCCTTAAAGCAAAGGTGCACACATAGTGCCACCCCAAACCCCCATCTCAGAATGAGACCCAGTCATCTCTAGCCAACCCACAGGAAAAGACCAGGGTGACAGCATGTCCTCATCCTTGGACCATCCTTGCCCCAGGTCAAAGCACTTGGATGATGATCTTGTTGGTCAGTCCATGTGGCCTCATGCCAGGGTACATGGAGGCATCCTAGAATAAATTAGGTTATCTAGGGCCTTCATCAGATGGAAATAGGGTCATCATCTTCTGCAGAAGCCCCTTCAGATGCTCTTAGACATGTGATCTAACAGCTGGCCAGATGTTACGCTGAAGAATAAAGATAAACTATATTTCTGACATGTGGATTAAGAAAAAAAGGTACATACTTCCTATTCTATTATAACAAATTTAATACTGGAACAAAATTTTCATTTGGGAGACAGGTCTTGTTATATAGCCCAGGCTGGTTTCAAACTTGTGGTCTTCAAGCCTCTGCCTCCCAAGGGCTGAGATTTCAGAGATGGGTTACCAGCCTGACATATTTTGATATTGCTGCCATGGCCCATACAATCTCTGCAGACAGCTACTTCTGTAAATCAGAGCTTAGATCTCCTGTCTTCCTTTACTGCAGTTGCTGTGGTGGGCATCCTAGAACCCTCCAGAAATCAGGCCACACCTCCAGCTGTCTGGACACTTACAGCTTCTGGTACCCAGCTGGGTCTTTCTCCATAAATGCCCTTAGGAACAAACAGCCACCCTTCCCTATGGCAGGTGTCCTCCATCAAAGTAGGTACCATCTTCCAGGGCAGCTTTGGGCTGGGCTGGCCTAAGGGGAAGGGAGGGCAGACACTTCACTGCTCCACCTCTGTCAGCCACCTCAGGGACTGTTAAATCCCCCTTGCCCATCCTTGCTTTCCTGTCTCCCTCACAGGTATTCTCAGAATGCTGTCCACAGATCTCTATCTTGAAGTCTGCTTTCTTAGCACCCCAAACTGAGACAGCCGCTAAGGTGTAGTCAGCGAACAGTCATAGGGCAGTGCCCTAAAGCACAGAACTCAATTAGGGAGATCTGCTGCAATTCTCCTGGAGGTCATTATTTCCCAGCTCTGGCCAAACATCAAAATCAGATGTAGGATTTTTTTTAAAGATTTATTTATTTATTTTGTATGAGTACATTGTAGCTGTTTTCACACACAGGAAGAGTGTATCCAATCTCATTACAGATGGTTGTGAGCCACCATGTGGTTGCTGGGAATTGAACTCACAAACTCTGAAAGAGCAGCCGGTGCTCTTAGCCGCTGAGCCATCTCTCCAGCCCCAGATGTAGGATTTAAAAAGAAGAAAAAGGTCCCAAAGCCAAAGCTATTTCTGATCCAGTACAGATTTCTGCAGTTTACAAACTCCATGTTTCTGATAGACAGTCCCGGCTGTGGATCAATGACCAGGGAGGGCATCTTTCTTCTCGACCACCATCCCAGAAATCTACAATTTCAGAACCATGAACCCTTGAAGGGCAAAGTGAGTGTCCAAGGGCAGGTGGTAGCTTAGTTACCCAAAAGGCTTTTAACTCTGTTGTCTTGACTTGACTGGCAGGGTCATTGCCTTAGAGAGGCATAAAGACCTTTATCTTTCAGACTGGCTCTTTCTGGCACAAGGTCATCACATTTATTAAGCAGATGCAGGGATATCAGACAGTTGTGAGCAGATGAGCCATTCATGGTACAGCTGTGAGTATCTGGGACAGTCCTCAGTTCACTGTGGCAATCTGAGAGGACTTCTAGGAGGTGGTGGGCTCTTAACTAGATTGTGAAGAACAGCAAGGCTTCAGATGGAGGGCACTTGGTAAGGATGCCAGACCCCAGGATGGTCATTTCAATCAGTGTTCAGCCCGTTTCTAAGGAAACCAGTCCTGATCTGTATTCTCATCCTCTTTCTGGCATGACTGGGCATTTCAGGGGCTCTCAGACTCATGGACCAGCATGCAGTGATTGCCTGGTTTTTATAAGAGCACATTTTATTCTAAAGATTAAAATGTAGGCAAGGGTTGGTTGGAAATTTGTTTAATCTGCACTTCATTAGCCCTGCTTTCTTTAAGGACAGGAGTCTCACAGCCATGTGGGTTTGCTACTTACAAGCTATGCAACCTTAACCAAGTTACTTGACCACTCTGAGCCTCTATTTGTTTTGACCTTAAAATGGGCACAAGAATTCTTATCTTTCCCCCCTGGCCCCACAACCCGCTTTGAATTTTTCACAAGGACGGAGTGGGATCACAGCTGCAGTAAGGTTCTCTGTAAAGAGCAAAGCTCATTCCCAGGACAGGCTGCTGAGATTTTTCTCATTTCCCTTTTGAAAACCACAGATGCCAAAGCCAACAAGGTCACTGCCACTGCTCTGAGCACAGCATCCAGCTCCCCACACCACCTTAGGAATGGAGACAAGACTGTAGTCCTCACGATCCATTCAAAGGTTTCTCCAGTATGGTAGCCTCTCTTCTCTGGTGTCTCCACTTTCTCATCTCTCAGGCTCTGAGAGGAATCAAACATTTTCTCCCAAATATGCTCTCCTTGATGTACCCTCCATTCCCTCTGCAGCAGCCTGCCAGTCCGTGCCCTCTCCCCCCCCAATTCCCCTTCCATGCCCTCCCCCATTCCTCCCTCTGTGCCCTCACCAGGCCTTTCTCTCTGCTCTTACTCCTCTGAACTGTCAACTCAGCTTGAGATCAGCCCTCCCAGCAGGCTATCACCTGCTACCTAAGAAAGGTGGGATTCTCCTGCTCTGACCCCTGAAGGAGCATTCCTTTCTGATGCATTTGGAGCAAGGCAGTTAGTCAAGTACACACTGCAGAATTCTTGACCACAACCACTATGCTGATCAGTCATGATGGAAGGGCGGGGCTACTCATGGAAGCTAGGGTTAGAAGCTAACTCTGGTTACTTAGCCCCTGCTCTTTCCTTCTAGCCTCATATCTCCCCCGGAAACTGAATCTTCTGTCTGTAGAATCCTCCTGCTGGGCTGTTAGTCACTGTGTCCCCAGTGCCAAGCCCTAGGAGGCACTGATGCTCCCCATCCCCACCACTAACCCATTCCCAAGCACTCTTCCCCAGGTCCAAAAGCCCAGCTTAGGCTATGGATTCTGGGAGAGACAGGTCACGTCTACCACCCCGAGGTGCAGTGCGAGCCAAACTAATCAATGGCAGAGCGGTAGATTAAGGGGCCTTGCTCAAAGCCATCCATCACTGTCGTTTACCCGGGCCTGTCAGACTGCAAATGGAAAAGGAGATGATGTGAAACAACCCATCTGCAGGTTCTTAACGCTCTTTACAAATTGCCGTAGTGAATAACTTGTTGCCTGTATTTATCCCTTTTCAAATTGTCTCTTAGCTACAGTCATCCGTCTTCATTCTACACCCTGATGGCATGCGCACAGCCAGTTGGGCAACCTCATTATTTTGCTGATGCCGATGCCCGCTGCCTGGAGGAGGAAAGGGAGGAAGAGAAGGAAAAAGGGAGAGAGAGAAGAAAGAGAGAAGGGGAGAAGGAGGAAGAGGAAAGAAATGAGGGGAGACTGAAGAAGGAAGAGGGAAAGGGAGAGAAAGAAGGAGGCAGTGCAGTGTGAGCCCTAACCATGGGGAAAGGGCATCAACTGTAGAGCTCGCCTGGGCAGGAGCCAGGTCAGCTCAGGCCCCACTCCCCTAGGCCTAGGCTCAGTTTGAGAGAACTGCTTCCTCCTCCGGGGAGTTTGTGGACAGGAATGGTCTTCCCCCCCAGCATCCCAGTAGCTTCATCAGTGGTTACAATCAAAGATCAAAGTCACAGAGTATGACCATCCACTGTGCTACTCTCAAAAAGGAGAGCCCTCTACAGTATGACTGTAAGCCATTTTCATCTTGTTGTTAGTTGTCTGTTGTCTGTCTGTCTGTCCCACTCTGTATCCCTGACTGGTCTAGAATTCTCTGTATAGCCAGGGTTGGCCTCACCCATGATGAATGCCCCCCCACCCCCGTGCTGTTGGTTTCTAAGCTCTAAGATTGCAGGTAAGCCACCCACTCCTCTGGTGGTAAGCTTGATATGCATTATGTCATCTTTAACATTTCTCCCCCTTCAGCCTTCACATCAAGACTCAATAGTTTGGGCTCTCCATTGAGACCCTTCAGCAGGCTTTGATTCCTATGCTGCTGCCATTCTTTCTCCTCCAACTCGGAGATACAGCTTTTAGCTCTGTAAAGGATGTTTGTATGCCCCTATTTCTACATTGGAACCTATCCTTAGGTGATAGTATTAGGACACAGAGCCTTTGCCAGGGTCTTAGGTCATGAGGATGGAGCCCTTACAAACAGGATTAGTGCCTTCACAAAAGGGTCCCCAGGGAAATATCTCATCATGCCAGCCTGTGAGGACACAGCCAGCAAGAAGCCATTGTCTCTGAACCATAAACCCCATCAAATACAGAATCTGGCAGCACTTTGATCTTTGACTTCCCAACCTCCAAAACATCAAGAAATAAGTTAGTGTGGTCTATACACCCTTCAGCTTTAACCAAGCAAGATACCTCCTCACTAGCCAGTCTCCACCCTTCTCATCGCCACAGTAAATTGAACAGTCTGTGAAAGGCCTCAGTACTGCTTCCCTCTGTGAGGGCCCTTTAGTGACCCCTGGATCAGAGCCACTCTGCCACCCTGCTCAGGGCACTGTAAAGGTCAAGGGTGGTACTGTAGAGATTCCTACTGAGCTGTGCTCATCTGGTAGAGTACTTGCCTAGCATTCGTGAGACCATGGGTTCCATCACTAGGGCCACATGAGCCAGGTGAAGTGGCTCACACCTGGAACCCCAGCTCTCAGGAAACAGGGACAAGATGATCAAGGTCATTCTCAGCTGCACAGCAAGTTTGAGGCCAACCTGATTTACATGAGACTTTATCCAAAACTAATGGACCCCTGGTGACATGGGGGCCTGTGGAGCGCAGAGACCAGCTATCATTCACCCTGTGTCACACAGTTCCTCGGTAGAAATCAATGAGCAGGCTCTGGCCTTGCCATCCCATGCTGCTCCTCTTAGACAGTAAAGACCTGCATCTGTTCATGGGTCCAACTCTCTGACTCAGATAAGAATGGCTCAAGGCTAAGGTCCTGAACTGTATCCCTATATCCTCCTCCGGGCTCAGCCCAGGGTTAGGCTCATTTATAACGACCAGAAAAGAGATCTTTGCAGTCAGTTCTTCCAGGGGAGAAACGTCTCACAGGCAGGAGAAGGCAGCTAGCTAGCCCCACAAGGCTCCCAACTGCCCTTCTTTATCCCAGTGGCTATTGCTCACACCAAAACCTGCCAAGCTGTCAGGCATTTCTACCACTGCAGGCAGCATTTCCATCCAGTCTTCCACGGGAGACCTTTAAATATTTGAAAACGGCTGTCAGGATTCACTTGGCAGTTCTGTCTCCCAGGTTTAGGTTCCCTGGCAATCTCAACCACGCCCCACATGGTATGCTATAGTGACCTTGGGCCATCCTGTGTCCCTTTCCCAACTGCCACACCATTTGTCAACATCCTCACTCAGCCGTTGCTCCTGGAATGAAATACAAGGCTCCAGATGTAGTCCAGCACTGCAAAGCTCAGAGGAAGCTACCACCTCCCCTGTCCTGCACTTTGATTAATTTAGCCCGAGACTGCACCCCCACACCCTGCCTTGGCAGCTCCCCACATGGCTGGCTCACATGGTCTGCTAATCCATCTAACCCCATTACTGTCACCCCACAAGTCTCCATCTTGTCCCAGACGATAATGCCACAGTCTTTACAAAAACACCTGCCGAAACCCAGATTTGCCGTATCCCTGGCGCACTGTCTGTCTAGAAGCAGAGAAATCCATCAGCTGGAAGTAGGAATTCGTTTCAGTTGAACTTGTACTTGGTGAACCCGGGATAATTCTTAGGGATCACTCTTGTTTTTTCCTACAGGCCCATGAACCATCCACTCAATAATCTTTTTCACTGCCCTCTATGGAGCTTTCTTCACCCAAGGTGCTTGCTCAGTGTCTGGACTGAGAAACGGTGACAGGCTACCTGATCGATCACCATGCCCTGAGCTTTATGGTGGTGTACGGAGGTTGTCCAGGGAAAAGCAGAGAGGGGAGTTCGTCCAAGTGTCGAAGACTCAGGGATGCCCAGGGAAGCTGTAAATAGCATGGCAGAGGGACTTTGAGTCCCTGAGTTGGAAAATTTATTAGCAGTGAGACTCTATTTCACTCCCTTGCACAATGTTTGATTCAAAGAACATAGGAAAACGTCACTGGAATCCCAATTCTGCCGAAGCATTTCCTTTTCTCCTATAATTAGGCACTCTGGATTTTCAGTATCGTTTTTTGTACGTGTTTGTTTCTTCTGATTTCCACAGGCTATTTTTAGGCCAATCATGACTCACTTTTTGAAAAGCTTAAAAAAAAGAAAAGGCTTTTCCCCCCAGCAATCAAATGTTCCTGTCCTCTGGGTGACATGCATTTAGGTAAGTCAGAGATGAGTGACAGTGGGGGCTGGGGAGGAGGGGATCCAGAAGGCACACAGGAGGAGGCTCTGCTGTGGGAGGAAGGACAATAAGGGGAAAGATCCATATGGGGACCTGCCAGCCCTTGCCAGTCCCACCGATGATCCCTACTCAATCTTCCAGAGAAGGGTTGGAGTAAGGTCCCAGAGCCTGGTTACAGGAAGAGCCCAGAAGATTCTGGAAAGTTATTTCACCCCTGGGAGAACCATCAAGCTGGTATTCTGTGGACAGAGCCCAGAAAACAGTAAATGTGAGATCTAATGGGCTCAAAACAGGAGAGAATTAACTCAGAGCTGTTCTTTAATATAGAAAGTCCAAACTAAGTAATATCTGTTGTGTCCAAGTCTCTTCCAAGGCTGACTTTTGAAATCAGCAAAGAAAGGCACTGAAAGAATTCCAACTCCAAAAGAGAAACTGAGTCATAGTTTCCAAGGTCTCCTCCAACACCAGGACTCTGGGAAAGGAGGAGGCTACATCTGCACTTGTTCTCAAAGCAGACAATACAGAGAAGGACAGGGTCCATCCAGGAAGGGCAGCACACATTTCCTCCCCATCGTCCACATCAAAAGAAACTCTGAGTGCCGTGAATGGCTATATGTGGAGTCCTTGCTCACTTCCCTTAAATACCCAGATTCCCCTAGAGGTTTTTGAAGGTCCAGTTCCTTCTTTCTGAGAGTTTAGATTCTAAGATAGACATGCAGTTAATAACCTGTGTACAACATGTGCTGTCACATAATCATAACCTACAGAGGGAGGTAAGTGAGCACATGTGTCAGGAGGAGGAAGTTCTGCCTCTAAACTACATGCATAGGGCACATGGACCATGCCACCAGACAGGCATAAAAGCTAGTGATGTGGGGCATGCTCAAGCCCCGGGAATATCAGAGATTTGTGGACAGCAGGGGTGGAGTTGCTCCCTCCTGCTCTATGCCTGCTCTAGAACTTGTAGCCAGACACCCAGCTGAGAGGACCCCTGGCAGTCAGTCACATAATGCAGCACCTGTCCTTCCCCATGAAAATAGAGCATCACCAACATATTTTTTTTTTTAACAAGGCAAACACTAACTTCTATTTGGTAGACCTCTGAGGCCTACCTGGCCTGGAAGTTTCTTGTGGAGAGTTACAAGAGAATTAATCTGTTCCTCTGCTGTAAGCCTACTTCAAGGTTTTCACTTCACCTTTAGTAGTTGGTGTCCTCAAAGAATTTGTACCTGTCTGGGCAGTGGTGGCACACTCCTTTAATCCTAGAGCTTGGGAGGCAGAGGCAAGCAGATCTCTGAGTTCAAGGCCAACCTAGTCTATACTGTGAGTTCCAGGACAGCCAGAGCTACTCAGAGAAACTCTGTCTCAAAAAACCATAATACCAGAAAAAAAACAAAAAACAAAAGAAGGAGGAAGAAGAGGAGGAGGAGAATCATCATCATCATCATCATCATCATCATCAGTACCTCTTGGGGGATATAGCTCAGTGGTAGAGTGCATGACCAACATGCATAAAGTCTTAGGTTCAATACTCAATAGCAGAAAAATAAATAATCCAGTAAGGGCTAGCAAGATTCAGTAGGCTCATAATCATCTGTAACTCCAGTTCCAGGAGATCCAACACCTTCTTCTGTCCTCCACAGACACTGGGGACTCACATGGTACACAAACACACATGCGGATGGAGAGACACCTCCATTACAGCACTTGCTGTTCTTCCAGACGACCCGAGTCAGCACCTATAGCACTCACAACTGCCTGTAACTCCATCCCAGGAGATCCAAGGATCTTCTCTTCTGGTCTCCATCTCCAAGGATACCCACAACCCCATGCTCCTATAGTTTCAGAGGTTTCATACATTATCATCATGGCAAGGAACATGGTGGGGTAGGCATGGCGCTAGAACCGTGATCACCAACATCTTTAACCTCAGCCAATAGAAACCATTTACCTCCAAGTCCCATCCCACTACCCAAGGTTCATAGAGTCCCTGTCCACAGGGAATAAAGCACACAAGTTATTTCACTAAGGATAGTCTGAGAGAGGCTGTCTTTACTGAGCTGTAACACTTGGGGAAGCGCGGTCTCCTGAAGTACTCATCATTGGATCTTGGACCCTCCTGTGCCTGGCCAGGCTCTCATTGCCTGCAGAGGCTGCCATCAGAGTGGCCATGCTGCCACTACAGCCATCATGGGACCCAGGACTCTGGCTAACTGCCTTGTGAAGGCTGCCCAAACTTCTTTGTTCCTCTTTTAAGAGCTGTCACACTCCCAGCATTCCTAGATCCCCTTGGAACCTATCCGCCCCAGGCTCAGCTTCATCCTCCTCAGTCTGGCATACAGAGATGCCTGACAACCCAGAGGATAGGAGGCAGACTGCCCAGTAATTCTTACTCCACCCCCACCCCGTTGAGCTGGGTTATTGGTAGCATCCTGACACTGCCAGCAGAGAGGCAGAACCCAGGACCCACATATATATTCCTGCCTAGACTTTGTTACAGTCCCCTGTCTCCATGTCACTAAGACACTTTAGAACCAGTCCCCATACAGATAGAAGAGCTCCCCCAGAAAGGTGGAGAACTTTTGGAAAAATGCCACAGTTTGCCATCCTAGCCTCCTGTGTTAATTCCCAGAAGCTCCTACAGAGCTCTGGACACTGGGGGTATGAGAAGAACACAGAGCTGGTATGATGCCCGACTGATGGAGAGCATAGCACTGAGAGGCAGCAGACACTAGCAGACAATCAGGAAATCGTGGGCCCACACTCCTCAGGTGGATCACACAATGCTTTAGGTGTATAATTTTGGGCCTAGGGACTCCTGTAGAAGTTGACATTTGGCCTGGAATCTGAGGGATGAGGGTCATGTAACTGGGTACGGGGTGGGGAGATACAGAAGGTAAGCAGGAGTCTAATATTTTGGAGGACTGAAAGGTGTACTCCTTGAACAAGGGGCATAGTTCATTAGATCAACGTGGAGCTAGTACCTGTTGGGTGTTGCTCAGCACTGGAGACATGTGGTTCCCCAGCCAGTCCTGCCCTCCTGCTCCTGCTGTCTAGAAAGGAAGGCAGAAAGCTCAAAACTTCACAAATAGTTAGCTGGTGACATTCAGGAAAGTTCTTATAGGGAGATTTCCAGTATTGGGGGCAATCAGAAGAGGGGCAATCTGGGGCGTTCTTAGGAGTTGGAATTAATCAGACTTGGTGACTGAATGAATGGTGGGATCAAGGAACCTTGAGGAAGTGAGAAGGGTTCTGTCCTGGGCACCAGATGTGTCAGGGAGCCATTCACAGACATGGGAAATGGGAAATGTTGAACATAGTCCTTGAGTGTGACTTGGCAGTGTCAGCTGTCCAGAGTCTCCCTTCGAAGATGAACTCATGGTTGGCTTTAAAGTTGACAATTTCACTTTGGGGTCTTGTGAAACACACTTAAAGACACCCAGGAGGTGGCCAGATGAGCAAACCTGGAGCTCAGGAGCACAGCAAGGACAAGGCTCAGGCTTGAGGCACTTCAAGCTTGGGGCATTACAAAAGGAGGTTGGAGAAACTGTGTGTACCTCTCCAAGGACAGCTCTGTGCTCTGCTCTGTGTAGTCAGCCATGAGTTCTGTTGCATGAGGAAGGTCCAGAAGTATCCCCAACCTTGCTTTTCCTTCACATCCCACTCGCCACAGCCAAGACACAGTTGGATCTGTCCGCCAGACTTCTGTAGCTCTCACATGCCAATGGCCTACCCAGAGACCTGGTCCTATGCTTAACCACCCTGCATCTCCCGCCCATCTCCCCCACTACTGCCCCAGTGTATAGACCATCTCTCCACTGAGTAGAATAGTTCCCAGAAAAGCCTAGTCACATCAAAACAAGGAGTCAGTTCCTGGCCCAGTGGGCTGACTCTGCACAAACCTCCCTCATGTCCCATCTTCTTGCTTCTGTTCCTCTCCGTTCCCTCTACTTCTTCAGCCTTACTGCCCCTGACTATGCTAATCTCTGCCCAAAAAGTTTTGCCTCTTATGTCATGGAAGTCACCCTCTTGCACAGACTTCCCTGACCACCCTTGGAAGCAATCACTCTCCTTGCTTCTCAACAACACTGATTCCTGATGTCTTGTAAATCTGCTTATTACATGTTCTGGCTTCATGTCTGTTGCTGTGATCGAAGAACTTGACCAAAAGCAACTCAGAGGAGAAAGGCTTTATTTAGTTCACAATTCCAGCTTATAGGCCATCACTGCAGGGAAATCACAGGCAGGAGCTTGAGACAGCTGGTCACAGCAAATCTAAAGTCAAGAACAGTAGTGTATACCTATGTACTTGAGAGACAGAGACAGGAGGACCCCTTGTGAGTTCAAAGCCAGCCTGGTCTACATAGTGACTCCCAGGCCAGCCAATGGTATATAGTAAGACCCTTTCTGAGGGGGCAGGGCAAAGACAGCATAAATGTATTCATGCTTAGTGACCAGATAGCTTTCTCCACACTCTACAGTACAAGGTTCCAACCCAGGAAATAGTGCCGCCCACTTTCAAATTGAGTCTTTGCACATTAATTCTGACAGTTAAGACAATCCCCCATAGGAATGCCCACAGGCTAAACTGATCAAGACAGTATGTCCCGAGACTCTCTTCTCAAGTGATTCTAGGTTGTGTTAAGTTGACAATTAAAACTAAGTGTAACATAGGGATTTAAGTATCAAGTGCTGCCTGTCAGAGACTGGGAATGATAGTCTAAAGTCATCATTGCTTTCCAAAAGAAAGCGGTTGCTAAGAACCTTGCTATGGGCAGAGGAACGGTAGCAGGTGGTACCAAGGGCATGTGGTAGGCCCTTCCTGTAGGCCTACTCCTTCTTGTAAATCTAAGGATCCATTTCTCTCTGGCCTCTGTAGGGCCTCCCTTTGTCAGATGCTTCACCCAGGCCTCCCTTCCAGCCAGAAACAGCTATAGGTGATATGCAGAAGAGCTATAGGTGATATACATACCTTACTCCTAGGTTCTAAGTTTAGATCTAGTCCCTAAAGTGTGCCATAGCCATCCTAAACCCATCTCTGGCCTCTGGCACAGAGACTACCTTATGGCTGGGGGATCAGCCATTGCTGCTTAAACCTGGACCCCAGGTAGATGCTCACCCTCCCCTTGAACCATGCCCCCACCTACAAGAGAGATACAGAGCTTGGTTCTCTCCATGTGGTACACTTCTGCTGTCTTTTAGTGGAAGCTTGGGTGGACATCACAGCAGCTGCCTGTCTTCCTCAGATCCAGGGAGGAACTTGGCACTCTGTGAAACCCTTAGCAGCCAGTTGACAGAGGGGTTAGGTGAAGCTGGAATGGGAAGGAAAGAGAAAAGACTTCAGTTCCCAAAGCCTGGAGGAGGGGAGAAGCCAGAGCTAAGGTCCCATTTAGTGCCTCTGATGTCACACTTCTCTACTGAAATCTGCTGCATTAAGATGCAAAGGAGACAGGTCTAAATCCTGACACTGTCTTTCACCACCTCTGTGATTTTAAGTAGGTCATTCACCACCTCTGGGTCAATAAAATGAGGAGGCAGAGGGACCTCACTCTTAACTCTCAGTCAAGACAGCTCCAACTTTCTCTGAGATATTCCGAATGCCTGGGTCTGAGAAATCTTTATATCTCTCAAGTTCACCTGGCAGCTTTGGAGAGCTTCTGATTGCTCAGATGGAGCTCGATTGGTAGAGTGCCTACCTAACAAACAGCAAGTTTGTCTTCAGTCCTCGACACCACATAAATCAAACGCAATGGCAAAGTCTGTAATCTCTGCACTCAAGAGCATTAGATGTTCAAGGTCATCCTTGAACACATAGGGTGCTAAGGCCAGCATGGAGTACATGAAATCCTCTCTTGAAATAAATTGGTAAGGGAACAAAGAAGTCTCCTTGAGAGATGCTTGGGGCAGTGTGGACCTCTGAGTCGGTACACGCTGACAGACTGAAAGAAGCCTAAGGATGCCTACTAAGAAACATTTGTTCTCAGATGAAGGACATGACTCACTAGAATCAAATATCTCCCGAGGAAGGAATTGTGTTTTCTTCCATTTGGTTTAGATGGGTTACTTTGTTAGTGGTATAGGCTGCCGTGCCCACCTAGAAATCATGTCTTGAGCACAGGAGGGAAGAGAAGGGGGTAATCTACATTCCAGAAGAAAGAAGACACAGAAATAAAAAGAAAAAACCAACCTATCAACAACAGGGCTACAGGGGTGGTGGGAGGTGCCAACAGCCTCCACACCACTCATAGCTAATCCCCAATAATTCTAAGAGGTCCACTTTGGACAGGGTTAAGGCAACTGAAAATCAGCCTCAAGGCAGCAGTGGCTTGTCTGGATTGAATCAAGGAAGAGGAAGAGTAGGCGGTAGCCAGAAACTCATCCCCAGTAGTTGGGTACTCTAACAGGAGCAAGCCTGGTCTAGAATTGCATGGAGTGCCTCTGGAGTTTTCACGCAGTGGCCAGCGTCTGCAACCTTATCGTCTTGTTCATTACCATGATGATGGTCAGGGCATTGGATCATTTGCCCAGCAGCACTGGGGAAGAAGCTGTATTTACATGTCTCTGTATTTACATGTCTCTTTCAATTCACTGGTGATGTTCAGTGAATTCTGGAATCTGCTATTGCTCTATGCTTCAGCCAACCCCCATCAGCCTAACCAGGACCCTTCAAACACTTGCTCCCAGGCTCATTGATTTGTCTGTTTTCGTGACTGTTCATACCTTGTCTGGCTCACCAGAGCCGTGATCCAGGGTCATGAGGGTGACTTTGGGAAGTCACATGGGATTCTAGCTGATTCTGCTCAGGACCTTCCTTATATAGTTGTAATGTAGAAACTCCAGGCACATCACGTGACACTGCCCCCTGAAAGTACCCTAAGGTTTGCGGTAAATCTCATGACCAGGGCCACCCTAGATTGGAGAGGCCAAGTCAGGCTTCAGCACTCTCTACCTACACCTGTGAGCCAGACTAAGCTAGTCAGCTCCCCCCTGCCTGTTGACTGAAGTTCATTTGCCTTACCCTTTAAGAGCCAGAGGCATTCGATGAAAGAGAGCTTTCACTCCTGTGGTTTTGATTCCAATCTGGATCATTTACTTTCAAAGCAAGAATGAGGAGGAAGTGAATATCTGCCTGCCCTTTCCTTAGCTTGCTTCCCAGGTCTCCTAAAATGCTATTTGTCCCATACCCACAGCTCTGTCTAGCCTCAACACTAGCCTTTGCAAGGACCCTAGCACACTGAAAGAGGTGTGCTCCACCCTGCTGGGCTGCAGCACTTCTTGCCCATGCTGCCCTTTGCTCTTGCTCCAACTAATAGAGGTCAGTGCGCATGTACAGCCACTAATGGGCTTCCTCTGTGTGTGCTCTCAGATGAAAGGTACATGATTGCCTCCTTTCTGGGCCATTAAGTGAGTAGCCAGCATCATGCTCTCACTCCTGACTAAACAGCAGGGCATATGGACTAGCAGAGGTTTGGGGGCCACAAATCCCCATCCAACCCTGCTTAAGGAGGTCTGGAAGCCTCCTTAAGGTTGGGGCTGTTGCCAGCTGAGACCAAACGACCACCTCCCAGGAAGAACAGACAGTCGAGATGCCTGGCTAAGAGATAGGACAGCCCACTGTGAGGCATTCTTGAGGAGTCTTCATATAGGATGGGAAAGCTTAGGTCATGCAACCCCCTACTCCCACGCACCTCTGCATCCTGATGAAGCCTGTATGCTCGTTGCATCTCACTAGCTTCTGACTGTGTCTTGGGTTTTACTTAAATATTACCTCCTCTGAGGAGCCTTCCTTGATCTCCCAAACCAGGTCAGATCTCCAAATACCTATTCCCACAACATCCTCACATTTCTTTCAGACCTTACCAAAGACATAAGTACCACAGTGCAGGAACCTTTACACCCCACCCCTTCAATAGGCAAGAAAAAATTGACTCTGTCATAGCTCATCACTCCCCATGCCTGCCGAGCTCAACTGGTGTGGGTGTCTACTGCACTGTCAGCAAACAGGAAGCCTCGTCTTCCCTCAGAACAGCCATATCTGTGCCCCAAGAACAGATCTGTGGCCCCCTCCCTATAGAAGATTCCAGAGGGAGACCTCCTGCCCCCAATGAAAGTCCTTATTGGAGTTACTTCTTCCATCTTCCTTCCTTGGATGACCTTGGGAAGGTGTGAGCCCCAAGCCTGTGTGCAGCCCTCTGGACAATTTGTTAGCCTCTGGGAAATATTAACAAATCATCTGTCCCTGAGTGTCCAATCCGGCATCTTCCAGCCCTACCTGACCTTTCCTGGAGTCTTGATGGCACCATCAGATGAAGCCCCAGACACTGCCACCATCTCCAGTCATACAATTGCCTTGTTCTGACCTCAGGGTGCTTCTGTTTAACAGTTCTTTTTGTTACTTGGGCATCCCTGCCCAGGGTTCACCAGCGGACTTCCAGACCTCTTAGACTAGAGACCCCTATTTAGATCCCTCTACACCTTCCCCAGCCAGGTCTGTACCAGGTCTAATTCTGGACCACACCAAGATGCCAAGTTCCAGGCCCAGCATCCTCTGATTTCTGCAGCTCCAAGGAGCATGAGTTCTAACTCTCTCAACTCTGAACTTGTCCCCAGTGGTGGTGACACTGAGGAACAAGGACACCGCTGTACAGCTGGAAAAGCTCCCCTTCCTGGGCCCAGAGTTCACTTCTATGTCTCCTCACTAGCTCTGACCTGTGCTCAGACTCCCAGCTTTGTCCTGGTCATTCACACTGTCACCTCATCAATGTGGAAATGTATTTTATCTCTACAAATTACTCTGCCAAGACCATGATTCCACTACAGTCTTTAAAAGGTGAAACAACGACCTTCTGTTCCACTGCCATACACTTTCTTTTATGCTCTCCTGAATTTAAAAGAAAGGTGAAGGTGACAGTCTTCAGAGCCAGACTTTTTAACAACCCCACCAGCACTCTGCTTTTATGAATTCCAGAGGCTGCCCATCTTTCCAGCGCTGTCCATCTTTGAGCCCCGCCCACATCTCCAGCCCCGCCCATCTTCCTAGACCCGCCCATCTTCCTAGACCCGCCCATCTCTGAGGCTTCTCCCTTCTCTCTGGGAACCCCTATCAGCTCTGGCAGAAAGTGGTTCCCTGACCCAACCAGCAAGTCAGATTAATATATAAATAACTGCAGCTGAAGACAAGATCTGGAGAGTGCCACAGAAGAGGTGCAAGGTCCTCAAGAAAGTCACACAGGAAACAAGGCTCATCAATTAGACTGCAAGTTCTCCGCGCATCTTTTAGCCTTGACCCCCACGCTGCTGTCTCTTACCATCCACTGTATAATTTTACTAGTCAAGAACAGTTTGTTAACTTTGCTCTTGGCAGTTTGATGTACAAAAAGGGCAGGCAGGTTACTGAGGATATTTAGGCTACACTTTCTCTGGCCATCTCTCCCACCCCTCACCCCTGGCCACACCTCCCACCACTAATTCCTGCAGCTTCTGGTGAGCCTTGGTGGAAGAAAGATGTTGGAAATTTAAATTTAAATCAAAGAAGTTTTAGGAGCGTTACTGAGGCTGGGACTTAAGCTAGGCTAGGACCAAGGGACAAAATTGAGGAAACCCCAAACAGGGGAAGGTGGCACAGTCCTGTAATCCCAATACTTGGGAAGTAAAAGCAAAAGAATCAGTAGTTCGAGGTCGTTCACAACCACATAAAGAGCTCCAAGTGAGACTAGGCTACATGTGTGGGAAGACCCTGGGATATACAGAGGGGAGGGATGGGTGTGCTCAGAAAGGAACCAAGGCTGCTGGGAGATAGACCAGAGAGGCCAGCCTGGAATACAGGCTGGGGGCGGGTCAGCACTTGGAGCTGAAAAGGGCTGAGCAGGACAGTGCTTGCACATCCATAGAGGGCCCATCCAGGATGCTGACTTTCTGATGCGTTTGTTCTTCTGTCCTTCCTTCCTACCACCCATCCCCATCCCCTGGGAACTGATCTGAGCTTCTAGGAGAAGCTCTTTCCACCTGGAATCTGGTCTAGCGTGGCCTAAGGACATACTCTGAGAGAGCTTTCATGAGGCTTCTAGTCAGAAGGACAGATATCAGATTTAAAGAATACCACCGACTAAATATAGAACAAAAAACCAACTCAAAATTCTTCAGCAACTTGGCTACCCACTACAGCTCAGAAGATCCCACTTCTAAAGATATCACACACTTGGGTTACAGGATATAGATAAATCAAGCTGGAACTGACCTGGAAACTTCCTCCCTGCTGGCTAGCTTTCACAGTGCCAGGAGGTGTTCTGCAGGTTGCTCATGGAAAAAATGTCATTACCCAGCTGGGAGCCCTACAAGCTACAGCAACAGCATGCCAGGCAAGATGTAGCTGCTGGTACAATAGTGGCATGGCTATTAAAGAAGCAAACAGTCACCTTCTGATTGGATTTGAGGCTTGCCCCGTAGGGGGAAACTCATACCTGGTACATATACTTGATCAAGAGCCAGTAGCTGAGGAGGTCATCAGAGACCCTAAGAAGGACTCAACTGCTGTTGTTTTGCTAAAAAGATAGGGTGTCAAACTGCCTTCCAAATATTTAGTGTTGTCTAAGCCTTGGTCAGAGAGGGTTTTCCCCCCCTTTGTTTGCTTGCTTGGTTAGTTTGCTTTGTGTGTTTGTTTTTTTACAATGGGGGGGGTGCTAATGAGGAGACTAACTTGCTGAGAAAGGGTGGCTGTTGAGTACCTGGCCCTAAACAGAACATCTGAGAAGATGTAGAAGAATGCTGTGAAGTGCTGTCTTCTGGACACCAGGTGGCCATTGCACGTGTGAACACACAGCAGCTGTGGTTACTTGTATAGGACTTATACATGATTGGCCACATCCACATGTCATCATAGATGAGGGAGGGTCTTATGAGGTCCCACCCCCTCCTGGGAAACTACTGACAGTTCTGGGGGAAAGGAGGTTATGTTAGTTAGGGTTCCGTTGCTGTGAAGAGACACCATAACCAAGGCAACTCTTATAAGGACAACATTTAATTGGGGCTGGCTTACAGGTTCAGAGATTCAGTCCATTATCATCAAGGCAGGAGCATGGCAGCGTCCAGGCAGGCATGGTGCAGGAGGAGCTGAGAATTCTACATCTTCATCTGAAGGCCACAAGGAGAAGTCTGGCTTCCACGTTATTAGGGGGATCCCGTTGCCTACCCCCACAGTGACACACTTCCTCCAACAAGGCCACACTACACCAACAAGGCCATACCTCCTAATAGTGCCACTCCCTGGGCCAAGCATATTCAAAGCACCACAGGGGTGCTTTTCATCACTGTTGAGATGCCCATATTCCTCTTAATCTCTCCCAACCCATGTTCTTGTAAATAACTCTGATTAAACTCAGAGTCACACACTCACACACACT
>JADRCH010000132.1:861394-892752 GCA_019843965.1 Rhynchomys soricoides | reverse complement strand
ATTTGGGCTCCCAATTTAAGGAGAGAAAGACCATCATGAAGAAGGCATGTTGACTAGTGGCAGAGAAGCGTCTGGGACTCCCTTATATCTTGGCAGGACAGGAAGCCAAGAGAAAACAGAAACACTTAGGATCTGCCTCCAATGACCCACTTCCTGAAGCAGGGCTCTGCCCCCCCCCCCCCCCCCCCCCCATAAAGGTTCCATTACCTTCCAAAACAGCATTTCCCAGCTGGGAACCAAGTGTTTAAACACATGAGCCTTTGGGGGACATTCCACATTCAAACCACAACAGAAGGTCACCCACAGGCTTAACCCATAGGTAACCCCAGGTAACAACTTGCCAGTGGCTGTACTATGGCCATTTGCTTGCCTTCCTTCTCCCTCCTTCCTTCCTCCCTCCGTTCCTTCCTTTCCCTCCCCACTATGTTTCTATGTTTCCCTCTCCCCTCCCTTGCCTGCCTTATTTCCCTTCCTTCTCTCCATCTCTCTCTACCCACAAGGCTCTTTTGCTCCGATGCCCCGCCCCTCCCCACCTCCCACTCTTTCATCTGGAGCCCGTTCCTTCTCTGGCTCTCATCTCTAGCCACCCTCTCCTCATGCCTCTGAGTTCAATTTCATCTCATCCAAATTGCTTTATTGCTGCTGCAGAAAAACAAGGCTAGCTAGAGCCATTATGGGTGCGTACGGTGTGCATTAGACTCAAAAAATATTTAAGGAAAATACTTCAGCAAATGGAATCAATAAACTCCAAACCAAACATTCTCTGGGAAGAAATGTACCTTATAGTCCAGTGTGCCCGGAAATGACTGTCTTTAGCACAGGCTGAGGCTGCCTCAACACCCCACCCACAGGGCACTCCGGTCAGAGCAAGCCTTAAATACCACATACTTTCACCTCCCTCCCTCCCTTCCTCCCTCCCTCCCTCCCTCCCTCCCTCCCTCCAACTGCACATGCCCTCAAGCCACTTCTCCTCTCAGTTGCTAAAGAGTCCAGTGCCTTTCACACCTATCCCCTGTGCTGATCAGAGAGGCCAGTTAAGGACAGAGAGATGACACAGAGAGAGAGAGAGAGAGAGAGAGAGAGAGAGAGAGAGAGAGATCTCAGAAACATTTGCACTGTGATATTTTTAGACCCAAAGATTAAATCTTTAATAATCATAATTTTTTTTCTTGAAAGAAAATGAGAGTTGGGTGTGTGTGCGCGGCGCTTGGGTCCCCGCCTCTTCTTTGTGCTCTCCCTGCAGCAGAGGGGGAAGGCAAGATGGGAGAGAAACACAGAAGGGGAAAAAAGGAGAGGAAAATCCCAGAGCTGGACCACTGTCATCAGACGTAGTCAGGTTCTATCTGGGCCCCCGAGCTTTGGTCTGGAGGATTCCTGGAAGGATGAGCCAGCCTGAGGCACACTGGGAAGTCAGGACCCTCCCCAGGCCCTTTTTGCTCTGGAGACTTGAGCATGTGGAAGAGGAGGTAACATGGCCCCAGCAACCAGCACTCTGCTAAAGCATCATCTTGCCAGGTCAGGAGCCCTCACGGTTTCCTACTGATTTGATTGCTAATGACAGGTAGAATTGATCTCTCAGGCCCCAGGGCAGGGTCCATTCCTTAGAAGAATTTCCCTCTGTGGACCCTCCACTCACTGACCCTCCTAAAGACCCCAGAGTCCCATTCTCCACCAAGAAACTTCTTGGGGCTCAATGTAAGGGCTGTCTTCTTCATACGGAACTCAGTAGACCCTCTCCACCCAGAGACTCTTGGGGGATTAGCATAGTCTTGAGTATTCATGGAAAATGTTGTTTGTCTGGACACTTTCTTAGTAGAGATCTTTATCACATTCTCAACGCTGTCTGAGGGCTTCGAAGCCTGAGCACCATAAGGGAAGGAAGCCAGTGGCCATGTTTGCTCGCAGCTCAGATGACCCAAGTGTTCTTAACCTCTGGGTAGGACAACAGGGACAGTCCTAGCTCTGTCCTTCCTGGTGCTCACTGTCACCTCACATGTGGTCTCCAGAGGACCACTATGCTACCTTCTTTGAAGCTCACACCATCACACGAAACCCTTTGTCTTTTCCTATAGTAAATAGAGTCAGTCCCCACCGGCATACTAGCTTTTACGGATAATGAAATATAATCTGAACACTGAGTAGGTCTGGTTCTTGGATACTCTGCAGAGCCTGTTTAGATTATCAAAGAATTTGTTTGGATCCCAAATTTCCTCTTGTTGGCTCTCTTCATTGTTAGGCCAACAACTTCACAGGCATTTGCTTGAATCATTTCCCATCCAACTTTCCATGTCCCTAAGCCTACCGTGGATTAGATCCCCACATAACTCCAGGGACCATCTCACTCCCCGGATCCTGTACACCAAACCCTTCATTGGTTCATTCAAGGATGGATATATTCTTTAATAATAAGATTTTCCACTTTGTAACCAGGTGGCATTGCAAAGACTCAGCAAATACGCAGTGAATGGATGGACAAGTGTGCATGTGAGTAAATTCTTATAATAAGTTAATGAAAACTTTGTTTCCATCCCTTTCAAAGCCCTGCTCTCCTTATATGAGAATCACTGACTTCATTCAGGTCTAGTCCCTGGAATTCCCAGCCTGCTTTCTGAGCCTCTGAGCCAGTGACTGATTGATTCCTCCTGTGACTCCATCACACCACTTCTGGAGACTTTGGGAATTGTAGACTGATGTCTTCCCTTCACAACAGAAAATTCAAGTGTTCCTCCTACCCTGTCCTCTCTCACCTCTTTCCTCCTCTCCTCGGAGACTCAGTGAAATGCAAACTAAGCGTCTCTGTGTTCTGTCCTCTTATTCCTGTACTGTCTGTCTGTCACTTTATTTCATTACTACACTCTGAGCACTTTCCTGCAACCTGCATTCCACTTCAGTAATTTCCTCTGTGACTGTGTCTTATCTGCTATTAAACCAGTTCATCAAGTTCTTAATTTCAACAAACATATTTTAGCTCTGGAATCATTTTCCTAGATTTATTCGTTTCATTTTATGTGTATAAGCTTTGTTTGCATGTATGTGTGACATGTGTGTGCCAGTGCCCAAGGAGGTCAGAAGATGTTATTGGATCCCCTGGAACCAGACTTGGGATGGTTATAAGCCACCATGTGGGAGCTGAGAACTGAACCCAGGTCCTATGTAAGAAGAACTAGTGTTCTTAACTGCTGAGCCATCTCTTTAGCCCCTTTGTAATCCCTTTTTAAAGAGGTACTTTTATTTATATGTGTGTGTGTTTGCATGTGTGTATACATATGTATCTCTGTGTGTGTGTGTGTGTGTGTGTGTTGGCCTCAGAGGTCAGAAGAGGACATCAGATATCTGGGAGCTAGAGTTACAGGTAGTTTTGAACTGCCTGATATGAGTTATGAGGACTGAACTGCTGCCCACTGGAAGAAAGCAAATATATTTAATCATTTGAGCCATCTCTCTGGCCCCCTTTATTAAATGTTTAAATTCTCATTTATGTATGTGAGCACATGTCTGTGTGTGCAGGTGCCCTTGGAGGTCAGAAGAGAAGCTTCAGATCCCTTAGAGGTCTAGTTACAGGCACTTACGAGCTGCCTGATGTGAGGGCTGGGACCCAAACCTGGTCATCTGATATGGCAACAATGACTCTTAGATGCTGAGCCATCCCTCCAGGTTCCCAGAATCCCCAATTTTAAATCTATTATGTAATTTTACTTTCCATTTCCATGATGAAATTTTCAAGCTAGAATTGATTCTTTGAGCATGGGAAACACCTTTTTTGTAGTCTAGTCTGATAACAGCATCAGAAGTCACATGACTCTCTTTCTCTTGTCTGTGGTTCTACTACCTAGCTCATGACAATTGGTTCCTGCTTGTTGCTTGTCTTCAAACATGGTGGACATATACCTTGCCCAGTTACTAACTTGCCAATCTTCTTGGGGGATAAATGAGAAAAAGAAATATTCATGAGGGACTTTAGTCCCTAATAGGGTAACATTTCATACTGCTGTTCAAATTCTACATAGAAAACAACTCAGAGGAGCTGGAGAGATGGCTCAGTGGTTAAGAACATTGACTGCTCTTCCAGAGGTCCTGAGTTCAATTCCCAGCAACCACATGGTGGCTCACAAACATCTGTAATGGGATCCGATGCCCTCTTCTGGTGTGTCTGAAGGCAGCTAGACAGCTATGGTGTACTCATATAAATAATATAAATAAATCTTTTTTAAAAAGAAAGAAAAAGAACTCAGGATGTCTGAAATCAGAGCTCACTCTCACCTACACCCACCCCACCCTCAGCTATACTGAAGTGCATTTGGGAGGTGGGAGGGAGAGGAAAGGACCTCTGGAAGGTTTCCATCTCACTCCAGAAAACCATAGCATCACTAAGGAATCAGCATCACATCCCAAGTACCACAACATGGGTTTCTTTTACCCCAGTTTGCCTGGGCATTGGCAGAGATGAGACCTGCCACAGTCTATCTATTTCTCCACACATTGTTTCAAAGTACCAATGAGAACAGATAGGTTTGGACCGATGCTTTAGAAATCAAGAGATTTTAGCTTCTCTTGGAAGGGCAGAACCCCTGACCACACCAAGCCCCAACTCCAGAGGTGCTGGCCAGCAGAGCCAAGAAGCAGCTGTTTCCAGAGCACTCTATACTCTGCAAGAGCAGCCATTGCCACCATTCTGGCAGCAGATGTGTTTGCACTGGCTTGGCCACTTCCCACTCCACTTAATGACCATCCAGCCCTGTGGGGATTTAATGCTTTAGTCCTTGACCCAGAGAAAAGACAGTGTGCTGTCTGAACCCTGAGACTTCCCAGGGATGAAAGAGCCAGAGCCAAAGAGTTCAGAGAGCCCAGGGCACCTTCCAGGGCTCCTATGAGGGTGTGCTACTGGGTCCCTGCTCATAGACCCTGGTAAGATCGATGCCAGGTCCCCACAGGACATCCTCAAGTGACTCATTCATGGCTCATGCGCCTCCATTTGTAAAGGGAGCCAGTGACAGTCACTGTGATTGTTGTGGAGTTCATGACATAAGCATGGAAACCCTGCTGACTGCAGCTTCTTGCCACAGTGCCAGGGTTGACTGCTGCCCTGCCTGGCCGCCTGCTCCCACAAGTCCTAAGCACTCCAAGGGCCATGATAATCCTCAGCCTTTTTGACCTGCAGGTATAGAAGCCAAGACTCAAAGACGGCCATCCCAGCCAATTTGGCCTGATCACAGCCCAGGGGGAGGATGGAAGAAAAGGCTGTAGGGAAAGAGCAGGCTTCACAGAGGATCTAGTAGAAAAAGTTGTACACACACACACACTGGTAGGGAGAAAGGTTTATCTCTTGTGCTGTTGCCTCATGTACAGGGGAAAAATGATTTCTTTTTAGCATCTTTGAGCCCCAAACAATAGTCTCGACCTTATCCTTACCCTTATCTACATGAACTATCTCAGAGCAGGGCCCTGGGCTCCCTTGTCCACCCCATGCCTCAAGCTGGAAACACACACACACACACACACACACACACACACACTTTTGCTCTCCTTGGATCCCTTCCCTTGTCAGCTCACCATCATCCATCCCTGCCGGGAAGGTAAAGGACCACAGACCCACACAATGAATCAAATCCATTGCTCCATAGGTTCCACCCTGCTGGACATTAAGGAGACACCTCAGCTTCCTAAAGGTGCTCCTTCCTGCTGTCCAGGGGCTCCCCACAGGGCCTTCAGGAACCCTCATCAATTCAGAGCCCATTTTCCAAACTTGAGCTCAGGCTTATCCAACCTGAATCTCAACTGTCATCTCTGTTACATGCACACACACACACACACACACACACACACACACACACACACACAGTCCTGCTGTGCCATCCCCATTTATGGGACTCTCTCTGGTTTTCCTGGACAGTCTGGCTCCTTTCCTATCACTCTCTGGAAACTGTGGCCAATTTTCCATCCTTACATTAATTTCCCTCTCCGAAGCCTTGACTACGTCCCTGCTTGAAGCATTCCCCTTTCTGGTCCTCCATAACCCCCATGGGGCTCGTTGTTCCCTCTCCAAGGACCCTTAGTCAGACTCCTGGTCATATGTCTCTCCTGGACCTTAACATACTGGAGGTTCCCAGGCTAATCGTCCATGGGAAGATTTCCTGAGGCCATGGTAGAGATGTCTTGTGAGTGACTTGGTCTAATGTTCATGTCAACAAGTCCCTCCTGCTGGGAAGAAGATGCTATGCTGAAATAGACAAAAGTTGAAACCACTGTAGCCACACCAACAAAACATGCCGGCACTCTGGGGTTTCCCTATACGGGCAGGCATGAGAGTAGTCACTTTCACAGCTGAGACCTCTGAGTCAAGAAGAGCCCAGAGTCTAACCTGCATGGTCCAGCCATAACTCCTGGTCATAGGAGCGATGCTCAGGCCCTCTGCTGTGAAGGCTTGTCATTCAAAGATAGAGGAGAGAGCAGGATGGAGTGAGGGAAAACAATGGCACAGAGCCTGGGCATCCACACACCTCAGTCCCCAGGAGCATCCCACAGGCCCGTGCCTAATACCCAGGGGCTAGGGTTCCCCCAAATAATGTACTAGGAACAGAACCTTTACTGCAACAGCTTTAAGACCTTTAAAAAACTGCCTATACCACAAGGGCTTTGCCCTCGTGAACAGATGAACACTGCTCATAAAAGGCCACAGCTCTGAGTCTGATCTTGCATTCCTTCACATCATACTCTTAGAACTTCTGCCTTCCACCATGGGAAGAAGCTGAACATAGACCCTTGCTAGAGGCGGGCTCCTCAACCTTGACCTTCTCAATTTCCAGCACAGTAAAATAAATAAATAAATAAATAAATAAATAAATAAATTTTTTTTTCTTTAAAAATTTGTTCAGTCTGTGGTATTCTGTCATGGCAGTGTAAAATAGACTCCAGCCTTTGTTTTTGTCATTGTCTGTCACTGTGATAAGCCTGGGGAGAGTGACTTCAAGAAGACTGGCTTTTTTGGTTCACAGTCTCAGAGGTTTTGGAACAGTCAGCTGGAGCCATCGCTTTTATGCTGTAGAAGGCTGAAGCATAATGACAGGAAAGTTGCTCACGACTGTTCCCAGTTACCCCCTTCCTCCAGCCAGGCCCTGCAATTAACACTCCATTCAGCTCAGATGTCAGCAGTACCACAGATGATCTGGTCACCTCTCAGTCATGCCGAGTTGGGAGGATAAGCCTGCACACATGAGTCTTTCGGAAAACTCCAACACAGAGGGTTAGGTACTTTCTTGTTACAATAAAATCCCTGAGCAAAGCAACTAAAGAGGAAGAAAGGGTTTTTGTGGCTTGCAGTTCAAAAAGATACAGTGCATTGTAATGGGGAAGAAAGGCAGGCGACGGGCAGGCTTGCAGCTGTCTGTGCCTGTGGAATCTTTTCCACATCTGGAAAGATCAGAAAGCACAGTGGGCAAGAAACAGCCCCAGGACCAGAATTGAAACCTCAGAGCTTACCCAGAGCAACCAATTCCTCCAGCAAGGCTCCGCCTCCTATGGTCCCACAATGTGCATTGCATCGACTGAGGATCAAAGGGTGGAACAATGAAGCCTGTCTGGCATTCAACCCCTTATGTGAGCCTTATTATCAAGGCCCAGGGGAAACATGCAAGGAGGAGTCTGGCAAGAGAAAACTGATCGAGCCTTAGGATGCACCTTGCCGGGCCAAAGGGTCTCAGCTAAGAGGGGTCACCGCTCTAGTCCACTGGCTAGAGAGGCTCGTGTGAAGCTTGCTTTACCCCACTCTTCTCTTTCCTCCACCTGTGTCTCTCTTTCTTACTTGCATGGCTGCTTTTCCCCTCTTAAGAAAGATTTGCTTACTTTTTTTAAAAAAATGATTTTTTTGTTTTCTCCGTTGTAAAATGGTGTGCCTATTATAAGACATTTGGAAAAGGCTGAAATACAGAGAAAAATTAAATGGCACATAGGTCACCCCAAGAGTTACCAGTGACATTTTGGTGTTTATTTTAGACAGAAAGAAAAACATTAGCTTTTTCTTCAAATGGCATGGTGAGGCTAAGAAGGTAAGTCTGTCAGTAAAGTGCTCACCATGCAAGCATGAAGGCCTGACGACCCTAGTGTAGGCACATGCTCGCTCACACACACACACAGACACACAGACACACACACACAGACACACACACAGTGACTTGTGACTGTAATCTCAGCACTGCAGAAGCAGAAGCTGGTAGATCCCTGAAGCTGGCTGGCCAGCTAGCCTAGCCTAATGGGTAAGCCTCAGGTTCCAATTAGAGACCAGGAGTATAACTCAGTAGAGGGCTTGCTTCAGCCAGGCATTGATTCCCAGTAATGAATAAGGGTGGTGTGATGTTGTGTACCTGCAATCCCAGCAGTAGTAGGGCAAGAACATAAGGATCACAAGTTTCAAGTCATCCTTGGCTAGGTAGTGAGTTCTAGATCAGCCTGAGTTACATGAGACAAAACCAAACCAAAAGCAAACACCAGAGTAGACAGTTGCTAAGGAGCTAGACCTGAAGTTGATCCCTGGCTTCCACACACATGCACATATATACATGTGTACACACAGACGTCATACCATACATACAGTTATCTATCCTGATTTTATCTCTCGATACAATCTATATAAACCTTCCCTACATTCCTTAAACGGTCTTCAAAGCGGTCCTTTTCTGAGCTGTGTGGCCGTGCACCACGGCTCACCTGGCCTTCTCATTGTCAGCAGCTCTATTGGTTGCAGCCTTTTGTCTCTGTAATTGAGCCCCCACAGAGCACATGTGCGCACGAGCCTCTGGGTGTGTTCCATCTCCTCCCAGAGCAGAGCTGTTGGTCCAAGAGGTTTGCACCTGGGTAAGGTTTGGGGTACACAGCCCCTTTCTAAAGTCCTAGTCTCAGCCACTGCCATTTCTCAAACTCCTGTTTCCTTAAGTCCCTAATGTTCTTCCTGATTCCTCTGATATTTCTTCTAAACCAATATCATAGCAGCCTCAGTGACCTCTGAAACAGTAGTGGCCAAAAGTATATATAAATAAAGTGTTAGCCATACAATCATGAAGTCAGCGGGGGAGGGGGCAGTAGTAACCCTGCAGGGCTCCCCTGGCCCACGACCAATCAGGACCCGTGGAATATCTTCCACCTGACAGCCTACCCACCCTCCCACTCCTCCAGCTGCTGCCTACAGGGTCTCCTCATCTCCTGTGTCCTTCTGGCCTCTGCTCTGTTTAACTACAGATCTCTAGCCCCAGGACTTTTGCACATGCTGTTCCCCCACCCCCACCCCTGCTGGGGCTGGCTCGTTTGTACTTCCTCATGAGTTTACTCAAAGCCAGCACCTAGAGAAAGCTTTCTCTGACCACCATTTCCCACCCAGCTCTCATTTTCTTTGTTTTAAAGCTCTTCACATTTCATGAATATTTAGCTGCTTCTTCATTTCCTTCTTTTCAGATTCCTCTTCTAAATGGTGTGTTCTTCAAGGGCCAGGACTGACTTGCTCCATAGTCTCCAGGGGCGCCTTACTCCATATTATCATCTTGTCTTCTGAAAAACATAAATTCAGAGGCATCTGTGTTCTACCATTTCTTCACACAACTCCGTCCTAATTTTTAAATGAACTTAAAACATTTTAAAGTAAATATTTCAAAAAGAAAAGGTTGTCCTCTTCTGCATCTATATATGGCTTCAGGGACTTGAACAGAGTCCACACACACACACACACACACATATGCACATGTGCACACACAGAGGGGAGGGGAAGGGGAAGGGGAGGAGAGAAAAGCAAGGGGAAAGGAGAAAACAAACTGGAACCAGGTGGTCTAGCCTCCCTGCTGGAGAAAGCTCAGAAGTTCAGTGTGTTTCATATATCAAGTTGAACACGGAGGCAGGGTTATTGCACACAGCTGAAGGAGGAGGCGGAGTTATTACATACAGATAAACAAGGAGGTAGAATGGGATCAAGGAGACAGGTTTAGCTACCCTCCATAGATGTGGGGGAGCAGTCTTCAGCCTGTAAACATTCAATGGCGAGAAAGCTATGCTGGGGATGTTCTGCACACACTGTCAACACTGGCAGGCAGTCCCCTGAGGAAGGTTTTATCATGCCTCTGAACTTCAACCCAAGGAGAAGGCTTCGCAGTTCCTCCATGGACTGTAGGCTCTGGGGTCTTGACATGGCTGTGCCCACATCAACAGCACAATCCGCCCAGGATGTTACTCCTACAGGGCTTTCTATGCTCTGTACAGTCCTCACTTCTATTTCCACGGTAGCACAAGACAGTGGGGGCTATCCTGTCAGCCATGTCAGCCCTGGTTGTTGATGGTTTTTTAAAAGATTGCTTGACAATCTGATGGCATTTGTAGTTGTTGTTTAAACTTAAATTGGCATTATTTTGATTACTGACAAGGGAAATTATTGATTGATTGGTATTTGTTTGTTCTTGCTTTGCCAAGGAACAAAGCCAGGATCTTTTGCATGCTAGAGTAGCCACCTACCTCAGCCCAAGGGCAAACTTCTTTTGTTTGTTCTGTTCTGTTTTGTTGGTTTTGGGTTTTTGGGGGTTTTTTTTGTTTTGTTTTGTTTTGTGTGTGTGTGTGTGTATGTTTGTGTGTGTGTGTGTGTGTGTGTGTGTGTGACAGGATCTCATGAAGTAGCCCCTGCTGGCCTGGAACACACTACACACTAGCTAGTCTAGGCTGGCCTCAGACTCATGGAGATCACTTGACTCTGCCTCTCTGGTGCTGGGATTAAGGGTGCACACCACTGAGCATCAAGGACATTTTTAATGTTTATTATTTTCTCTGACTATCAACAGTAACAAGGCCTGTGTAGGACCATCGCCTCTTGGTCTTTAGCTGTCCCACCAGGTTCTTGGTCCTCAGCTTCTGAGCTCCTATAGTTGAGCACAATTTCCAAAGTTTAACTCCATCCTTTCTGCTACTGTCACCGTCCGATGGTCCCCTCTCTGAGTTCTGTGTATACAGCTGCAGAGAAGGCAAGAAAGTGCCTCCACCCTTCTTGGCCAGTACCCCTCTCCTGCCCACTGCCCAGCACGAAGGTTCAAAGCCCTCCCCCACTCCCAACACACCCCGGTGCTGAGCACAGATTAAACGATTCCACTTAGGAAGGAAGGCTGCTGTGGTGAGATGCAATCATCTCTGACTGAAATCTCTTTTTCAGATATATAATGGTCTAATCAATATTAATAGAGAGGCTTATCTGTTTTCCTCATCTTCCATGTCCTTAAGAGTAGATAAAACACTTGTAAAATGGGATCCTATTCAGCATATACTGATTGCTTCCAAAACGCATTTGCTCGAGATCTGTCATCAAGAGCGAGTCATTACTGGGCAGCCAGGCCCAGTACCACCATTGACAAATTTGGGAAAGATTCTTTGATTATTTGGCCCAACATGTGATTTAAGGGCTCCAGCTCCTCTTGCTTCTAAAGCTGCTCTTGCCTGTCCCACAGGGGCATCTTGGAAACTAGAAGTGTTTTAAACAAATGAATGCTTCGGGCAGGCTGGGGAATTGACTCCTCTAAGGCAGAATGAGGGATTGCTGAGAAAGAAGCAGGTATCTTTGCCTTGGCAGTGAGGGGGGAAGAGGCGGCGAGCAAAGCACTGGTTAGCATGGGGAAGGCAGGGCAGGAGGACTGGGCGGTATCAGGAAGTTGGTGGTCTGAGTGGACAGCTGTGGCCTTGACAGGACAGAGGTCTAAGTTTGGTAACTCGGGACCTGGCTTGACCCTCCTCCTCTTGACCATTAACAAGCTATACCAGTCTTCACCAAACAGCATCTAAGAGCATATGACCTCAGTCCAAGAATCTAGAGCCTTCCAGACCCTAAATGGTCTCACAGCCATCTGTGTCTAAAATGGTCCTCACAGAGGCTCTGTGTGGGAATGCCCCTATCAGAAGATGGCACGGGCCAGCCAGTGTGGAGGCCTGAAACCATCCTGGCAGCAAAACAACAATCAAAACTAACTCGAAAACTAAATGAGCTGTCGTAAGCCTGTGTTCTAACTGCTTACCTCACATGACATAGGTGACACAAGTGATCCGCAATCCTTTAACTGTTTAAAATAATGGAGATCTGTGTGGTAGCCAGAGGAGGGATCTGAGGGACACTGTGAAGTGAAGAGAGCAAAGTGAGTCACACACTATGGACAAATACATCATAGTTCCAGGATATACATGACTATTTAGGAACATGAAAGGGCACATAGTTGGCTAGTGACACACTATTTTTGGGCTTGTCCCTTCAAGAGCATACACAAGGACCCAGAGAGGATTTCAGCATCAGCAGGAATGCCTCTGAATCTCTTCTGGGGTTTGTTTGTTTCATTTTGTTTGGTGTTTACATGGTCATTTGTAAAAAAGCAACTAGAGGCCAGAGATCAATATTTCAGTTGCTTTATACCTTCTTTCAAATTACATTTATTTATTTCTGAGTGTGTGTGTGTATGTATGTGTACATGCATATGCTACAGTGTGCACATGGAAGTCAGAAGAAACCTATGAGAGCCAGTTCTTCCCAGGTCTCTCCTACCATGTCCATCCTAGAGATCAAGCTCAGGCCAGCATGCTAAGAAGGCAACAGCGGAGGGAGGCCTCTTACTGGCCCACCACATTATTTGTTGAGACAACATCTTTCGTTGAACCTGGAGTTCACAAGTTAGGCCAAAGTGACTGTCCAGCAAACACTAAGGGTGCTCCTGTGTCTGCTTCCCCAGCTATGGGATTCCAGACCCACGTCACAGTGCTCAGACACACACACACACACACACACACACACACACACACACACTACTCGTCTCTTCTACTGCTCTCTAGCATTTCCTCTTGTGACAGAATCTCTCCCTAAATCTGGTGCAGTTCAGTGAGAAAGCCCTGCTGGTCCTCGTCTCTGCCCTTTATAACATAGGAGTTACAGACACACAGAGCCATGTTGGCTTTTACTTGGGTTCTAGAATTTGAACCTAGGTTCTACTGCTTGCACAGAGCTCTTACCTGCTGAGACAGCCCCCTGTTTTTGTTTTTGTCTGTTTAAGACAAGGTCTCATTCTGTAGCTCAGGTTGGCCCGGAGCTCATTACATAGCCTAGGCTGCCCTCAAACAAGTAGGAATCCTCCTGTCTCAGCCTCCCAAGTGCTGAAATTATAGACATGAGCCACAAAAGAGCATTTGGATCTTTTAAAGAGAGAAGTATTCATACATCTCCTGTATGTTGGGTGGGTTGAATTTTTATATGGAAAAAGGTTCATCTTGACCCCTGTCTTGGTCCATTTGTTATACTGGGTTACCAGAGGCTAAGTGAAATAAACAGCAGAGGTTCATTTGACTTAATGGCTGGAAGGCTGGAAGTCCAAGAGCATAGTATCCAGCAGGGACCTTAGAGTTATGTCTCCCTAATGTGAAGGTAGACAGGCAAGCAGACATTCGAAACAAACTGGGAAGGGAGACAAACTCACTCTTTTTAAAACCAGAGGATCCACTTCCAACACAATGAACCCATTCCCTCCAGGATTAATTCAGAGCCCCCAACACCCACACATACATACCATGATTTAATCACCTTCTCAAGGTCTCATCTATTTTTTGTTTTAGCTTTTTTGTGTGACAGGGTTTCTCTGTGTAGCCCTGGCTGTCCTGGAACTCACTCTGTAGACCAGGCTGGCCTCAAACTCACAGAGATCACCTGCCTCTGCCTTCAGAGTGCTGGGATTAAAGCTGCATGCCACCTGGCTAATGTGTGCCACCTCTTAATGATTGTGTCTTAGAAATCATGTTTTCAAATGGGGGACACATTCAATCCAAAGCAAGCCCTGTCTCACAACACAGTCTACAAAATCCCAAATGGATCACAGACCCTCCTGCCAAAGGTCTAATACTAAAGCTTTTAGAAGAAAACATAAAGGAGTATTTTTCAAGAGGGGGAGATAAGCAAAACTTCTTAAAACCTCACAAAACATGTCATGAAGGAAAAATATATCAAAAGGGGAAAAATTAAAGGAAAGTTATATCAAGTTAGATCATACTGAAATTCAGGTCCAGAGCAGAGCATGTTGTCTCAACCTCGGGGAGGTGGAGGCAAGAAGATCAGGAGTTCTTGGCCAGTCAGGGATGCAATAGAGAGACCCCGTCTCAAAAATCCATAGAGAGAAAGGTAACAGACATATGTATGGATAGACAGATGCTAGATAGATAAATGTATAGATAGATGACGGTTGGATGGATGGATGGATAGATAGATAGATAATGGATGAATGGATGACAGATGGATAGATAGATAGATGGATAGATAATGGATAGATGACAGATGGATAGATAAATGGATAGATAGATAGATAGATAGATAGATGGATGGATAGATAGATAGATGGAAGACAGAGCAGATTAAGCTACATCAAAGGGAGGGTTTCTGCTCCTGCGTGTTGCTGACAGGCTACAAGCAATAGGGAGGGGTGCTGGGGCTAGAGAATACCCAGCCTTCTAAAACCATCCTGATGACAATTGAGTCAAACAGGAAAGACCGATAGATGCTAAGTTGGAAGATACTTCAGTGAGAAGCAAAATATTTGCATAGTCTCAGCTTGTAAAACCCTAGAGATTGTTTATTTCAAGGAGAGAAATTCAAAGGACTGGACACCACCTTAGCCAGGTGACCAGACTCAGTGTCACTTGCAAGAGGCATGGGTCAGTTCCAGGTCTGTGATCCCAAGAAGGACACAAACCTGTTTGCATGTGATTCCAGACAGCAAAACAGGGTTTCCCCTAGTCATAATAAAATACCAGATGAATAAGGAGGACTATTCTATTTAAGAGGGAAGAAGGGGAGGAACTGTATGCTTCAAAATGTCAATGTCATCAGTGACAAAAAAGTCTACGGGAATGCTCTCAATTATAGGAGACTAAAGAGACATGTCAACTGAACACAATGCCTGATCCTAGACACTGGAGGGGGAAATGTCATAGACACATTATTAGATCAAGTGAGGAACCGGCATGCAGATAGTAGATTAGATTGGGGTAATGTTGGATGCTAAGTTGACTGACTCTGATAACTCTAGTGTATGTATGGAGACCAGATCCTAAGAGCAGACACTTGGGCACTCACCTGTTTGGGAGTAAGGACCATCATGTATGTAATTTACTCTTCAGTGGTTCAGAAAAGCTGTGTCTGTATGTGTCTGTATATCTCTGGGTGTGTGTGTGTATGTGTGTGTGTGTGTGTGTGTGTGTATCTGTGTCTGTGTACCTGTGTCTGTGGTGTGTCTATATCTGTGTGTCTGTCTGTCTGTCTGTCTGTCTGTGTGTGTGTAGAGGGTTCACATGTGTAGAGACCACCTGTAAACAAAAGGTGTAGGCTATGCCAAAAGCTTCTATATTAACTCTATTCTCTTATCTTTTCTGAAATGTGAAACTATTTTAATATGCTGCCAAGACAAAGGAAATACAATAAAGCTGTAAGCCATAAAATGGAAGGGGACATTTGAAAAACAGATGTCCGACACAGAACTCATAACTAGAATATAAAATAAAAAAATTCCTATAAACAAACAAGGAAAGAATCAATTATATGTTAGAAAGGATGGGCAGAGGACACAAAGGAATAACTACTTCACAAACAGTGATGTCTGAATGACTGATTAACACATGGTGCCCAACTGATCCGTCACCAGAGAAACGCAAATTAAATCCATAATGTAATGTTGCCACACGCCCATCACCACAGCCAATACTACAAAGATGGGCAATACCATGTGTTGGCAGGTACACAGAACAACGGGGACTTTTGATGCGTTTGGCAGAAATATCAATGAATACAAGCCTCCTAGACAAGCGCTTGGCAGTGTATTAGCTATCTATTACCACATAACAGATTACCACAAACACAGCGACTTCAAACAGCACATGCTTATTACCAAACAGTCTCTGTAAACCAGGAATCCAACCAAGCTAAGCATGGTGCCTGTGGCTCGAAGCTGTCCACTGCCATGCTGTCAAGGATATGGAGTGAGGCAGAGTTGGGGGGCTGTGGTCTTACCTGAATTTGCACATTCACTCACCTGGATGTTGAAAGGGCTGCATTCCTCATGCCATCTTTACTGTGGGGATCCTTCTACAGGACAGTCCTCAGTAACTTAGAGGGCTTTCTGAGGCAGAGGCAGTGTACAAGGCAGAAGCTGTCACCTTCCCAGAGGAGATGCTCTTTACTTCTTTTCTCTGTTTTTAAAGGTGAGAAAGTAAGCCTAGCAAATGCTCACAGAAAAGCTGAGCAAGAGGCAGATCACTAGAAGCCACCATAGAAGCCTCTCCTCCGGCAGTATTCTTAGAGCTGACACAGGCAGACCTGTGACCCCAGCATCCTATTCTACAGCACGCACATCCGTGTGCCCCATTATACACGAAGCTTCACAGGCACCATTCCTAATGGCCCGACTGGAAGCAATCCAAATACCCATCAACAAAAGAATGGAAAAATAAGTTGTGTATAATCATACGAAGAAATACTACATATCAACAAGAAGAAGGAGCTACAAGCATGTAGTACAAATAAAGCTCTGAAAGAGCACGGAGGGAAATTTTGTCAAACACAAATGAGTACATCCTGTACAACTTCATTATATAAAGTTCAACAAAAGAAAGAAAGTAAATTACGGAGTTCGGAGTCCCGGAGGTGCGGAGAGGAGAGAGGCTGAATGACAGCAATGTCACTGCTGAGGACAGGGTACTGGTTCCAGATCAAAGGTGGTCTCTCAGGCGGACTAGCCTTGTGAGGATTCAGGTCTCTCTCCAAATCTATCAATGGGCTGTCAAGATGGCTCAGTGGGTAAAGACATCTTCCACCAAGCCTGAGTTCTAAGCTCCATCTTTAGGATCAATGTGTTGGAAGGAGAGGACCAACTCCAGCAAATTATCCTCTCTGTGTCTGTCGCTCTGTCTCTGTCTCTGTCTGTCTCTGTCTGTCTCTCTGTCTCTCTCTTTCTCTGTGTGTCCACATGTCTGTCTGTCTATCTGTCTCTCTCCCCAAATACACAATAAAAAAATAAGTAAATAAATTAAACTATAATAATTTTTTAAATTTCTAATCACTGAAGGTGAGTGGGGTGGTCAGGACCCAGAATCTACAGTGGTTTTCAACCTTCCTAATGATTTGATCCTTTTAATATAGTTCCTCATATTGCAGTGACCCCCAATCATAAAGTTATTTACATTGCTATTTCATTGCTGTAGTTTTGTTACTGTTAAGAATCATAATCTGACATGCAGGATATCTGATATGTGACATCTGGGTCTCCAGACCCACAAGTTGAGAACCATTGCTAGAACAAGCTCCTGGGCTTGTGTCCTAGGTTCTGAGTCACACCAGAGTAACACTAATCACATATTTCCACTTAAAAACAACACACTGCTTGCACATGCCTTGCCACCAAGCTGAGGCAACTCAAGAACAGCCATCTACTTAGACTGTCTCCCATCCCACCGCAGACCCAAAGACTCATATCATGTTTCCAGAGCCCATCCCCCCTCGAGGTACCTTCTTCAGGTCTTTATAGAAAATCTTCAGGAGTCTAATTCCTACCAAAATGCAAACTCCACAGACAAGGATCCTATCTGCCTGACGCACTACTAACATATCCAAGAGAGTGCCTAGCTCATGATAGGAAAAGAAATCAGTTGACACACAGTTATTCTACTGTTCAATCATAAACAGATGATTGAACAATAGAATAACACACATGCACACACACACACACACATGTGCACACACTCACACATGCACAAATGTTAACACATGTACACACACATTCACATACACACTGCAAGCCCATGGAGAGTGATCAGATGTACAGGAAGGACAGGGAAGGAGGTTGGAGTTTCATTTCCATTGAGGGAATTTTTCTTTATTTCTTCCCAGAAGTCCTCTTGTGCCTGGCTTCATGCTGTGAAACCTGAGCACTGTGCAATTCTCTGAGGTGGTATAGGTTTGGTACCTACACCTGAGTCCGCATCTCCTCCTTGTCAACACCAGATCCTCAGACAGTGGTGACCTCCTTGAGGAGGTACTTCCCAGCCATCCTAGTTCTGACCTCTAGCCTGGGCTTCACTTGTGACAAGGATGTCCTGGCAAAATCTCCAGCTGTGGGTGCACATCGCTGGCTGTGTCCCAGCTAGTCTGGGACTATTTCCACCACAGTGTCAATTGACAGGAACGTGATCCCATTTGAGGCCAGGGCTAGGCACAGTGCCTGGCCTTTCTTGGGTGCTTTGTTAAACCGCCACAAGAGAGGGGACAGAGATGACAACCCAGCTCTTGCCCTGTTTTCTAGTTGGTTTGGAGCTTTCTTTGCCTCAGCTGATAAAGCCACTTCCCTTTCCTAGCAGAGACTCCTCATCACTGGGTCCTCTGAAATGTCCCTCTCCTTCTCCTTCCCTTACTTCTGTGCATGTAGCTGGGTCTTTCTCTAGTATAATTTTGGACTTAGTGGACACTCATAAGATCAGCTCCTGCTCACAGACTCAGCTTTGCCAACTAAGCGTCTTCCCTGGTCCCTTCTCCAATCTCATGCCTGCTTTCTCCTGCTCTGTCCATGGGAAATGATACTTGCTGTGTGTACCTCCTCTGTCGGGGCCTGAGAGTCCCCAGATCCCCATCCATCCACTAGATGGTAAAACCTCTGTAGAGAGAAGAAGCAGGCAGAGGATTGACCAAGGGCATGGGGCACTTTGGATATTCAGTGTTTAATAACAGTCATTGTTCACAATGCATACCTGCCACATACATGCCCACAATACTGGCACCTGGGAAGTTCAGGCAGGAGTATTGCTACAAGTTCAAGCCCAGCCTGAATTACATAGCAAGTATAAGGCCAGCCAGGGCTATACACACAATAAGATCCTGCCTCAAACAACAAAGCAAGACAAACAAATAATCACCTTGCCAAAATGTATCAAATGGAACACATTAAATATGCCTTATCCACTCCACAGACTTGTTTTTAAAACTTGAAAAATGTTTGAGACTATGCAGCCTGAGATTCCCAGACATGGCTCTACATCAGAGTCACCAAGACGCATCAATAACATGGATTTATCCCATGAATGGAATCCAAGTCTTTAGGGAAGAAGCCCAGGCATCTGTCTCCTTAACAAACTATCCCAAGGCGCTGGGCAAACAGATCAGCATTTGGGAAGCAGCAGTTCTCAGAGCATCATCCTGACCATCACCAGGAGATTACCTAGGGCCCTCCTGGAACTTCAGACTCACTGAATGACTAGCCCTGGGACCGTGTTCTCACAAGTGCCTTGATGATGACTCTAAAGGCGGCTGAACCCTGAAGTCTGTGATGCAGATCAAAGCATCAATCAACAGATGATATCAACACAGTTCAGAGAGCGTTTGGGACTGGCCTGAGGTCTTCGCAGAATCCTAATAGGACAGAACCTTGACCTCAAGCCTCTTGTTTCCTTGCCAGTATCCATGGGAGCCAAGCAGAAAATTTCAAGAAATTTTACTTTTACCATCTAATCAACCTAAGGAGTCATGGATCTTGGAAGTGGCTTTGACTTGGCTCAGTCACCATGACAAACCCACCAGCGGCCTTATGCCTGGGTCATTCTGGCATATCAATTGACCAAAGAGTTATTCCCATTCCCAATCAGGAACTCAGCCCTTATAGTCCAAGTGGTTATGAGTGTCTGGTGGCTGCCATACCAAGGAATTGGGGGTCACCTCCTGAACTGAGGATAGGTCTGTGCTGGGGAGACAGCAGGGGAATAAATACATCGGTGCTAGCCCCGATGGTACATCCAACACAGGTTCGATACAGCCCTCTCTCCTGTATCAGGAGTAAGAGGGAGATGGTGACCAGGAGAATCTGATGGGCTAGCCGGAGACCAATGCGCATAATGTCATGGGTAAGGGGAAGTAGTGGCTTGAGCCAGGGGCATGTGTCCAGACAATGCAAGGTGCAAGAAAGATTCGAATTGCCCTGGGATGGTCAGGTCACAGCCAGAGAACCACTGGGTTGGGACCTTAACCCACAGCTTTAGAAGTTGTTTCCATTAAGAAGTTATGGTATCAGCATCTTCTGGCAAGAGCCTCATGCCCCTCCCTTGTTTCGATTTTCCTCCTCAAGACCAAAGAGCAGTGCCCCAGACATTCCTCGGTTTTTCAGGGGAAATTGAATGTTAATGGTATTCTCAGTTCTCCCTTCCCCTGCTCATTGTCTTCCCTTCGCTCTCTTGGAGTCCATTCCCGAAGCTATTAATATCCAACTTGAACTAACAGGCAACTGTATTTCAACTTTCTCGTTTTATTTGCCACAGGCTGGGTTGTTTATCCATGAACCATCATAGGCGGTCTCTTGTTTATTCCAACCCCACACTCCGATGGCCCTTGATAGGGAACGGTACAGCCATTACTGGATGGAAGAGGAACCTGAGTGCTTCATTTTCTGCATGTTTTATGATGCAGTTCCTTATGCCATCAGGAACCTGCACACACATTTTATCGGGCCATCCTAATGGAGCATTGTGATACCAGACCAATGGAATGCTGAGACTCAGCCAATCAGCCACATGCCACAGACTAGTGAGTGGCTTCCAGACCTTTGCCAGGATGAGACAAGGAAGGGAAAGTAATCAAGCATCTAGAGCAAGGTGGGTATCCAGGTAATGGGCTGGAGTCCTGCAGTGAATGGTGGATGACTCATTTATCATTTAAAGAAAAGCTGCTATCTCTAACTATCTATATACCAGGCATCCCTTTGAAAACCCTCAGGGGAGTGTTGGGGCTCACCCCAGTTCACAAGTGAGGAAGCAAATGGCCATATGCTCTTGTCCTTGTATGTGATCTCTCTAGTAATGAGTGATTCCAGGCTCCATCTCCTTGTTCTAGATAAAAGTAAGCCTTAGCTTTCCAAGGCCAAATTCAGCTTCCCTGAGCATCTCTTCCCTCTCAGACTAACACCACCTATGTAGGGCTCCTGCTTCTTGCTAAACCTTTTATCCCAGGACCCAGAGGCTCTGTTTCCACACTAGATGACAACCAGTGACCCCAGCAAACTTTAAAGTCTCAGAGCCAAAAATCATACAACACCCTCCCCAGTCCAGGAAACCAGTCTCATCAGAATCTCAACCAGTAGTCTTGGGGACCACTCTGTCCAAGAAATAGGCTGACCTCACTCCTAACAAGAAGTTACTCAGTGGCTGACATGCCTAAATGACAAAACACCCCCAGACATTCCTGCACTTGGCTAAGCAAGTCAGAGCAATCTGCCAGGATAAGTAGCAGTGGCTGGCTCAGCTAGCCATCTGATGACCAGAAACCTGCTACTGTGTGCCACACACACTGCCAGGGGCTTCACATAAGTCAGTTCATGGACTTGGTCATTGTCTCATGAGAGGAGCAGAGGCCAAATCCCTGCTTTACACATGTAAAGACAGCACCCACTTGGGAGACTCTTGCTATCAAGTGTGTCCTCTCAGGGAGCCCATTCCCACCTGCCTTAGTTGGGCTTTTGCTTCTATGAAACACCATGACCAAAAAGTAAGTTGGGGGAGAAAGGGTTAATTTGGCTTACACCTCCATTTTGCTGGTCATCAGTGAAGAAAGCCAGGATAGGAACTCAAACAGGGCTGGAACCTGGAGGCAGGATCTAATGAAGAGGCCATGGAGGGGTACTGCTTACTGGCTTGCTCATCATGGCTTGCTCAGCCTGCTTTTTTATACAACCCAGGACCACCATCCCAGGGATGGCCTCACCCACAATAGACTGAGACTTTCCTCATCAATCATTAAGAAGATGCCTTACATCTGGATCCTATAGAGGCATTTTCTCAATTGAGATTCTCTCTTCTCAGATGACTCTAGACTGCATCAAGCTGACATAAAGCTGGTATACCAGTGGAAGGGAAGCCTCCTGCTGCTGAAGAGGAAGGTAAGACTTAGAGATGATATGAAACTTCCCAAATGTGAGCTCATGGCCAGAGCTGTTCCTGCCATTGCTCTCACAGAGAGTACCAATAACAGGGAGAGAGGGTGCCTCTGTCCAGGATAGAGCCCACACAATGAATATTGGCCAGAGGGGCTTGAGGTCTCCTCCCATGACCATTACAGCCTCTGCAGATAGGCTAGGGAGGAGAAGCATACAGCCTACCTACTCTCCTGAGTCTGCTTTGGGAACATGTCCATTCCTACAGTGAGCATCGCCGAATACCTCTGCCTGACCCATAGTGGACCAGTCCTAAGCTAGTCATCTGGTGAGCCTCATTGAGTTCCCCTAGCTCTTCATACCCCACTGTATGTCCCCTGTTCCATACAACTCCAGATATACACACATGTGCATGTAGACACACATGCACACAGTCTTGTCTGCACCCAAACTCTTGTGAGCATGAGGCTAAATACATTTGTGCATGAACATTTCTGTAGGCACCCAAGTATACATATGTGCCCATACAATTTGCATAAACATGCACACATGCATATGCATACATTCTTATGAGCCTATGAGCATAAGCATGCACACACACACACACACACACACACACACACACAGCCCTCACTAACTCCCTCAACTAGGTCAGCCCCTCCCACCAGAGTGAGGCTGGACAGAGCAGATGGTGGTTTAGGACAGTGGGCTTGGCAGGCAGAGTCCCAGAAAGGGCTCAGAGGGGATACCAGAGAGGGGCCCTGAGAGGGTGTTGTTTGCCTGGGGAGGGGACAGCCCTGGAGAAGCAGCAGATGTTCTCTGCAGGGATCTCTGGTGAGACATTCAAAGGGGTGAGAATTGTCAGCCCAGCCCAGCTTACACGAACCTCAGGAAGAAAGGATGAGACAATCAACCTCTCCACAAGGTTGGGGCACCACATGAGAGGAGATAAGGACCTACTTTGAGCTTCCTTCCTCTGTCTGAAGAGGGTGGACATCTCCCAGGATGTTCATGGTGATTACACAAGACAGAGCCCAGAGAGCAACGAGGCTTCAGCAGTACAACTGGTTCATGGGGCCATTGTATCTGCCTACTTCTCAGTCCATGGATCACAGCTATGGGCTGAGTATAAACTCAATCGATATCTGACCCTGGCAACATTCTACACACAGCACATGAGTTATCTTGTTAATTTTACAGTGCTGGGATCAAGTGTGGGTCCCTGCACATGCTAGGCAAGAGCTCCATCAACGAGCTACCTGCCCAGCAATCTCATTGCTAATTCTTATGGCCACATCGGCCAGTTATATGTTGTCATCATCAGCTACACTGCCAAGCAGGGGAGGAAGCCACAGAGCTTGGCCAAGGTCAAGTCAGAGCCTGGCTTAGCAACCAGCTATAGACTCCAGTCTGTGTGCAGCCCACAACCATGCCTGCTGACTCTGCCATCTTGTCAGGACTCTGCAGGCAGCTGAACAAGCTTCAGAGCTCACAGTGTGGGGGGACCAGCCCCAAATGGCCTCATTGTCCAGGGGTGTCTCTTGCTGGCCTTCGGTTTTTTAAGTTCAATTGTGAGAGGGTGTCTGTTCAACTACAAAGGGCTGTCCAGAAAGGCTCTCATCTCTCAGCAGAGAGCAGCTGTCCATGGCTGATTGACTGAAGAGCGGGGTACAGAGGGGTCTCGAGGGACGCAGTCTGAAGAAGATCACAGACAACTCAGGGGCAGATGGGGACAACACAAAGGGAACAGTTGACAAGAGGAAGGGCTGATAGACATGGTCAGGGAACCAGGAGATGAAATTTGGTAGCAGCTTGGTAGTGTAACAATGCACAGTGTGGGGGCTTTAACACCATTTTTGCCATAGGATTCTGTTTTTTGCATTTTACCTAGAAATTAAATTTTGATCAAAGAGTAAGGGTGCAATTCTGCCTAACATGGAGAAGAAGAAGCAATCCCTGGTCTTCCAAGTCCCCTTTATCTTCCAGTCCTGTGCCCCCGCTGGCATCTAGGCCAGCCTTGGGGATCCTAGAAACCAGGTTTGTAAATCACCCTCTTGCATAAACAACACAGGCCCTGAAACTGAGGCAATAGCTCTGCTTGCTGTGTAACGTCAAACTGGTCACTTTCCCTGTCTGGGCTTAGGCAGTCTTACCTCTTGGTTCCCTTATTTTTCTCTTGGATATGACATTCTAGTTTGAGGGCAGGCATAAAGTGAGTGGACCAGGTGCACCTTCACCACTGTGTGAGGAGCCATGAGGCCAATGAGAGCCACAGACAGTCTGACATGTGTGGTCAAGCATGTGGCCATACATCCTTGGCTCTGCACATCACACATATCTATGGAACAGTAGTAGTCTTGGTGTGTAAAATTTGAATGAGAGAAGACAGAGAGTGAAGTGTGGTCCCAGGGACTGGCTCAAGGGCATCCTCTCTCTGGTAACTTCTGGTGGTCTCTTCCCACTTCCATCTAGTCTTTTACTCCCACTTCTTTTAGGTTTTATTTGTTTTGAGACAGTGTGTCTCAGGTCTCTCCTGTTGGCTTTGAACATGCCATGTAGTAATTCTGGTGTTGTTTCCTCACTGAGAGCCAGTAGAGCTGGGAGGATTGGCATCCAAGCTCTGGAGTTGGCATCTGCTCGCACCTAGGCCTGCCAATGCCTGCCTGACCCTTCACAGGCCACAGGGATATTTTGTCCCATGAAATTCCCTGGGGCCAGAAAGGTAGAGTGAACTCTGTTTGTGCAGCTGGGCAAAGAGAGGCAAAGAAAGAAGTGACTTATCCACAACCAAACAGCTAAGCCTTAGCAGAGTGTCACTAAGGCCAGTCCTTTCCAAGGTAAGACTCCTGGGCTCAGTGGCCTGGCCTCAAATGGCCTCAGTACCGGAAAGCAGAAGAGGCATAGACCACCTTCCTAAAGCTGGTGGTGTGTACCCAGGCTCCAGGTTAGCAAAGGCAGCTGTCCAAAGAGTCAGCAAGGTAGGACTGCCCAGCCCTTCAGCTTCTGCCTAGGCACAGCTCAGGTAGCTGCCCAGGAAAAAGGTATTGGTCCCTAGTAAGCAGGCCAGAAAGAAACAAAAGTCTCCACTTCAGTGGACAAAGCAAGACCCAGACCTATATACGGTAGAGTCCTCCACTCAGCTCCCAGATGGGAAGGCACAAGGCCTAAAGTGGAGGGAAAGAGAGAGATCCAGCACCCCATGCAGAAGGGGACAGGGCGAAGACACTGGCTGATATGACACAGCAAAGGGATCAGGTGTGCATTAGGAATTTACTGTAGGCAAAAGGACCAGAAAGCAGGAGGTGATGATGTCCCCTGGACTCGTGTCTACCTAGTCATCTAGATGATGCTGGAGGCCCCTCTGCATCGAGGCAGGACCCAAGAACCCAAGAGGCAGCTAGGCAAACTCTGGCTCTCCCCTGAGAGAAAGCTCTTTGGCATCTCCTACCGTTCCTCCTCCTCCCACCCATTCATCTATTCATGCAGTGGGATTCTCACCAGTGAAGTTAATAATCTCTCTCATCTTGGCAACTCCTAACACCCTCCCCCACCTACCCATCCACCCCAGTTTGGGGTAGGGAAGAAAGGCTGGCGACTCATGTGGTGTTGATTAGAGTATCGATCCCGCCTGCAGCCCTCACAGACGCCCCGCCTGAGCATCCATCAGTGACAGATGGGAGACTGGAGACTAACCTCCTGTGAGGCCCAAGGGCTGGGCCAGACTGGAGCGTGGCTCAGCTGCTCTCCAAGGCAGGAGTAGCAACAGGGTCCCAGTCAGCCCCAGTGGACCCTGGGTTGTTTGGCTTTCCAACCTCAAGTGCCTCAGTTCTCTTCACACTGCCTATCCCTCCATCTTTTCTCCTCTCTCATATCCAGTTGCTGACATAATAGCTGGACATTTAATCTGGTCCCACTCCTCATTATTGTAAATAACACCAACAAGCCAGGACACCACACAGCAACCGAATGAGGCTTACATTAACAACTCAATTTTCAACACCCAGAAACTGAGGCTCCCCAAGGTCAGGCAAGGCCAAGCGGTTGACCAGAGCTGTGGCCACATTAGCATGTTACTGTCCCACCATTCATCCAGCTCCCCAGAAGAGCAGTGACATGAATTGTGCCACTTGGTGCCAGGGACACATTGTCTCATTGACAATGTGTATATTTGTCTTGTGGTGTAGAGGTTTGTTATTCTCATCTCCCAGATGACGACACCTAAGTAACATGTCTGCAAGTGGCATCATTACACAGCACCATGTGGGGGCTCTAGAAGTCCTCTGTGGGACTCCAGACCCAGTTTCTTGTGTTTGCTCCACAGCTCCCACTTCACACACATGCTTGCTTTCCTCTTATACAGCCCCACAAATCCCACAGAGAGAATTAGTATTGCTACCCCCATTTTACAGATGGGGAAACTGAGGCATGGATGAGGATGTGGCTGAACATGATAGAATCAGCACGTATCAGCGGATGCCCTTCTGCCTCTCCTTGGGCTCAACCACCGCCTCTCTTCTGCCCAACATCTGCTGATCAGTGAGTCCCTGAATCCTACCTTCTTCTTTTTCCAGGAATCCCTCTCAGAAAGAGCACACCAGAGTGGCAGCCTCCCTCTGCCATTCTGCTTCTCTCAGTGCCCAAGTCAAGGTTGGTACTGGGACATATTTCCAAGGACTCACTTCCTCTCTAGAAGAGGAAGACAGCTGTTCTGTTCTGCTTTACAGAACTTCACTCCAAGCCATCTTCCTGCCTGGAACCCCCCTTCCCTCTGCCACACCTCCTCCTTCCCTACCTGCAGGACCTGCTCCAGGACACTCCTCCAGGAAGCAAGCCCACCTGCCATGTCAGCCAGGGAATTGCCAGTCCCTCAGCTCAGGTTTCTTTTTATTTTGAGAGCCTCAGTTTCTCTTCCTGTCCTACCCTCAGGCTCCGATTCAGCAGATCTGGTAACTTCTACAGCCATAGCTTACAGCTCCAACACCTCCTGCCTTTACCTCCAAGAAAGCAGGCAGATAGGCAGCCCCTATATCTAGACTTCAGCGCTTGAGTTAGCACCCAGGGTGGTGTTGGGCCCAGGAAGCAGCTTTGATTGCGAATTGATCTGTTGTTCACTGAGCTGGTTACCAAGAAGAGAGAAGCAACTTGTCAATACTGCATTACTCACCGGGATCCAGAGCCTCTTGCTTAGGCAACAGAAGGGAGACAGAGAAGGTAGAAGAGGAGGAAAAAAACTTTTCAGGGTCCCTGGGAGGATGCCAGGCACATGGGGCTCATCCTGGCCTCTGCTTCCTGGTGCTTGTTCCCAGACTCCTTCTCCTTTCATAGAGCCAATCTGGAGCTGAGCATGGGATGCAGGAGCTGAAACACAAACTTCTTGTAGGTGTGTTTCCATTTGCTGAGGAGTTGCATGGTTTGGCATGGATCTGGAGTAAAGGGTAGACACATTACCTGCACCAGGCTAGCTTCGGGGCATGTGTGCGTGGCTCCAGTGCATCCAGAGTCTGAGCAAAGAAAGACGCTGGGCCCTGAGAGTTGATGAAGGAGACCCTGCCTGACTTGCCTGTTTGGAAGCCCCTTCATGATATGGCTCTTCTGTGACTGGACACTAAGTAGTGGAGTCTTGGCAGGTGTACTGAGCACAGTGCTCACAGGGACTTTGAGGGTCTTCTCTTCCTATCTCAACACTGCACCAAGATGGATGGAGAAAGTGTATCACTGTTAGCTGTGACCCAAGGCTCCAACCCAAACCTCACCTCTCTCTATGGTATCTCTCACTGACACCCTTGGGATTCAGGACAGGCCAGCTTCCCTCATGCCTGGCCACGCAACCCTTAGTGACATTTGGTCCAGCAGCATACTTGCTCACCCAATCACAAGTAGCCAGGTGACAGGGCTCAGGAGGCACAGTGTCATTGTCAGAATGGACTCGGTGGAGTGCTCCCCACTGACCCCCGTTGCCTCCTCCTCACTTTTAGGGCAACCTGGAGTCCGAAGTTGGCTTCCCTTAAGTGTGTGATCTCTGACAGAGGCGTGTTTTCACTAAAGCAGCACTGATGGAAACACACAGTCTAATCAGCTACGAGAGCTGAAGCCCAGGTCTAAGGCTCGGCTCTCCTAAAGTCCGCTCAGCACTGACCAACCACTGTCCTGCGGATCCAGGCAGGTTCACAACTCACCAGTGAGAAGGTATGTTCCTGTTCCCCTGAGCTACTCCAGGATCCTCCTCTTCTCTAGACGACTGCAGTGTTAACTTGCTTTTAACATTACTTACCTTTCACCTCCACATTGCCTTAACAGACCATTACTGGTGAGCCAAGTGTGAAGGCAAGAGCTGCCACAGACCATGTACCCCAAGATGCTTGTAATAGAAAGGCCACTGACACCTGTCTTATGACCAGAGTGTGCCAGGCACAGTGCTGGGAGATCGAGTGAAGGTTGATGTAAGAGGGCCCTGCCAAGGACTCCTCGAGTATTCATTATTTTATATACATTCCTGTAATGGAACGCCTGATAGAAGAGGAAAGGTTTATTTTGGTTCATGGTTTCTGAGAGTTTTATCCTAATGTAGCAGGAAGCCACAGCAGAGTAGCTCATGTCACAGCAGTGGGAGCATGTGGCAGAGGCTGCTTACATCACTACACACCAGGAAGCAGAGAGCCTGAAACCAGGAGTCAGGCTGTAACTTCCAAAGGCCAGCCCCAAGGGAACTTCTTCTTGCAGCTAGGCCCCACTTCCAAGAGGCCCACAAAAAGTACTGCCAGCTGGTGACCAAGCCTTCAAGATATGAGCTCATGGGGATCATTTCAAATTCAAAACACAGTCCCTTGTCACAAGGGAGATAGCCAGGAAGGGGTTGCTGGAGGGCCTTCTGTGAGGAGTGACTTTCAGAGAAGGGGACACCCTGCCTTGAGCTGAGCCTTGGTGATGGGGGGGGGAGGGGCTGGGCAGGCAGGGAGACATCCCCAGCAACTACAGGAGGGGAGGGCACTATGGACCGAAGCCACTACTACTGCAAAGTCTCATAGGACCATGAATCACAGAGTCACTCTAAGTTCTATCACTGAATTTAACCAACAGCCACTAAGCATCTACCATATGCCTGCTAGGGGCAGCAGCCATGAGCATGAGAAAGCCAGATGGACTCATTTATAGTCCCTCTGCCCCCAGGGAACATCAGACAGACACCCCACAGGCACCAAAACCCAACAAATAAGGAAGGAGGAGACAGGCCTGCGGGGAAAGATAGCTTTGATGGGATAAGGTAAGGGATCAGGACAGTTGTAGAGACAGAGTGTGGCTCACTCAGATCCTGGAGGAACATGGGATTGAAAGATGTCCCAGGACCAATAGGGAATACCAACAAGTACAAAATCCCAGCATGCCAACTCCATGTGCCTGTATCCAAATAGTTGGATGCCATTGGATACATAATAGCAGCCAGCTTCTGAGGACAACAGTGACAAGCAAACAGATTTTTGAAGAAGTAGCTAAGAAAGGAATCACCTGTGCATGTTTTGGCTGAGCAGAGATGAAACCAGTCACAACCAGTATGAGGTCCAAAGAAAGGGATTGATTAAGGGAGCCTGAGAAGAGATTCTGACTTCTATACAAGATTCTGACTTCTAGTTAAAGGACATGCAAACCTAAGGCCTTCAGAGAGAGGGACACTTGATTCAGACTTCAGCTTTTCCTGTAGTCTTTCCATCTCCCACTGGGCCTTGCACATTGGCAGAACCTGGTGGGATCCCAGAGGGCAGAGTCTGGATATTTTATGCCTTGCAGACTAGATTAGCATCCTGTGGGCAGAAAAAAGAGGGGTGGCAGATGCTGCTTGTCCCCTGTCACCCCTGACTATGAGATCCTCCCCCTGAAAGTGGGCCATCTAATCAGCCCAGAAGCTTCACTGGCTTCTTAAAAGATCAAGCAAGAGAGCAAAGGCAGAAGGCTTTGTACAAAAAATAATTGGTGTTCCTGGTCTCAGGCCTACTAGGCATCCTTTAGCACCAAAGCCTTTAGAATTCATAACAGATCGTTTTTGCACATGAGGAAACTCTAACTGAGAGGGGTCAAGTCATCAATATCTGTGCTAGTTAACTCCTTGTTTTTCAAGAAACAGAACACAAGTCACACTGGCTTGAGCAAGAAAGCCATCAGCTGGCATAGACTACAGCTTTGATGCTTCAGGCATGGCTGTAACCATGTGATTCAGGCAAAGCTGTATCCAGGTCCTTGCTCTCTGCTTTTGCGTTGTGTTGGCTTTATTCTCAGGACATCTTATCCAAGCCAACAAAGCAGCTTTAATATACCTATGCCACCTTAGCTTGACCAAGAGAAAGAAAGCCCCTTCCCCAAATCCTCAACAAATATTCTTAAATCTGGCTTCCTCGTCTCTAGACCAATCCCTATGATGAGGTCATTGATCTGGCCAGGGTCAAGTGTCCCTTGCCTTGGAGCCAATAGACAGGCCACTATGGCTGAAAGAAGGTTAGGACAGGATGACCAAGGGATGGCTGACAGCTGGCTACATGAAGTGGAGAGGGTGGGTAGAAATGGAGAGAAAAGAAGTAGGCATGGTGTCCAGAGCAGCAACCTGTTTGGTCTGAACTTATGTATGAGGTTTGTTTGTATCTCTCAGGGCCTCCTCCTTCTCTTGCTCCTTCTCCCTCCTCTTCCTCCTCCTCCTCCTCCTCTTCCTCTTCTTCTTCCTCCTCCTCTTCCTCTTCTCCCCTCCTTTCTTTTCCCCTTCCTCTGTCTCCCTCTTCCCTCCTTTCTTCTTGCCCCACCTTCTCTGTTGGCCACTTGAAGAGCTTGGTGGTGCCACTAGAATGGCCTTGTTTCTGAGTCCCGCTGCAGCAAGGGGCTGCAGGCCTGCAACAGAGCCAGACTCAAGGCCTCTGGGTGGAAGAGCTGAGGACAAAATGAGCCACCAACAACACATCAAGCCCTTCGACTCCCCTTCTCCCCTCACCTGCCCACTTCCTGATACATGGCTAACACACACAAAGGAAGAGCTAGCTTTTGATTCTTCTCATGTTTTCTTGTGATGGCTTTCTCCTCTCCTCAGAAAGGAAGAGTGCCACAAAAGAGCAGGTGTACAGCACTTGTATGTGTGTATATGCACTTACACAAAGTGATGTGTAGCCTAGGACCCTAAGTCTCTAAAGTTCTGACAGTCCCATCAGGATACTGCAGACAGCCCTCAAAGCTCTAGGCTCCCTGGCCTCCCTCCAGGCCCTGCCTATTCCTCCTTATTTACCACTCTTCTGAGCACAGCTATGCTCTAAAGAAAGGATGAGGAACAGAATTTAGTGTGAAGGCACGTCAAGCTCCAAGAGAAGAGAATTTAGAAACGAGGGGAAAGGGTGGGGTATAGGAAGAGGGAGAGGAGATGGGATGGGCAGAGAGGGATGCAGGAGAGGAGATGGG
>JADRCH010000132.1:838219-861384 GCA_019843965.1 Rhynchomys soricoides | reverse complement strand
AGGAGAGGAGATGGGATGGGCAGAGAGGGATGCAGGAGAGGAGATGGATGGACAGAGAGGGATGCAGGTGGCTACTGGAATAAGGAAGAGAAAGGGAGGGGCCAGGTATAGAAACAGGCAGGAGAGATGCAAGCCCAGCCATGCCAGGGTGGGAGCAGACACTTCCCATGAAGCAAGACAAACAATAAGAATGGAGGCACCCCCTTGGGTTTGGGGGTTCAGGAGGAGCAGGGCCACAGGAGATGCTGGTGATGGGCATGTCTTGCCCTGTGTTGGGGAAATGATGTTGGTCAGCCTTTTTGCTGATCCACCTTCCCTCAAGGGCCAAGTTCTAGCACAGACATGCACATAGACAGGACATGGCCCTGGCCTTTAGTGCTTCTCTCTCACTCCTGGCTGACAGGCTGTGTGCTTTGCTGGCCACTGCAGGGCTTTCCTCCAAAGCACTCAGCATACGAGACTCACCTTGAGATGCTTCGAGCCTCAAGTCAGATGCTGAACCTGAAACTGGATAGCTGTGTTAGATCTAAAATACATTACAACACCTAAGGCACAGAGCCTTAAGTCCTTGCTGTTCTTCCAGACTCAGTAGCTCCCCTCCTTTGTGCAGAAGTGGGAACCTTCAGTGGAGGGTCCCCACTGCAGTCTGATGACCCCAGAGAGAAGCAGCTGCCCCTACGTGGAGGCTTATCTAGGGTCACTGAAAGAAACTACCTAATTCATGGAAGCTACTCGTGAAATGCCCTATGCTCCCATACACACACATGCATGCACACACACAGGTATACATACACACACACAACAATTATTACCCCAAAAGCACCTTGGCATCTCATCATCCCATCCCTAGCCTTCTCACTGATAGACACCCAAGGCCTTCAGGAATCAGAGCCTACAAGACCCCATTGCTTCCGGCCCTCAGCATCTGCATTCCTCTACCTCTGAGCCAGCTGTCAGCTATGCAGCCATGAAGGCTGAGGGTGGCTGGACTTTCACAGTCAGTATCATGGGGACAGAGGGAGTTAGATGGTCAGTATTAAATACCAAGAGATCCCCTAGAAGCTGGGAAGACAGAGATGAGCAGAGAGCCCCTGGGAGCTCCAGGATAAAGCCAGGAAGAAGGGTTTATAGTGTGCTCCACTCTGTGGCTCTCCATTGAGGTAGGCTAGCATAGCAACCTTGCTCTTCTGCTCTCTGTGCCTCTAGAACCCAGGGAATCTTATACACATGCGTATAAGATAATCCTGTAGACATGCCAAACCTGCTTTCCTGTGCTAGGTGCCTGTGTCTGCATGGAGGAATACTAACACATGCCTGCCCCATAGATGCCCCTGCGCACCACCCCACACCCTACTGAAGCAAACATGTCCCCACGCATTCTTGAGGCAAATTCGGGCATCATACCCTCCCTCTACATGACCAGCATGTGCTCACACTCAGACATCTACACATACTCCCAGGCTCCTGAGGCAGCTAAGGCCTCTCTGTTGAGCATTTTTGCTCTTACTCAGGGCAAATCTATACCTGAATTTCCCCAGCTACACACGCACACTGACTACCCCTCTAAACTGCTGCAGACATTCTGAGCTCCCAGCCCGTGACTCATTCCAACCAAACACATCAAGCTCACATGTGAACTCACTGTGTTTTCTTAAGATTCATTCACACCCTTTGAAAAGCTATTCATCGGAGGTAACTCAATTGGTAAAGGGCTTGCCTAGCATTCACAGAGCCCTAGGTTGAATCTCTAATACCACATAACCCAGGCATGGTGGTCTGCACCTATAATCCTAGCCAGCACTTGGGAGATGCAGACAGATTTGGGAGATGCCGAATCAAGAAGCGACATAGCAAGTTCTAGGCCAGTCTGGGCTATATGATACCCTGGCTCAAAGAAAGAAGAAACGGTTTATTTTCTTCTCACAGAAGTCTGGGAATGAGGCAGTGTGGCTGTAAGGATTTGCTGTGGGGAGGGCAGTGTTCCAAAGGACTAACTTTTCTGTAGGTCAAATTACTGCACGTAACCAACCTATGCTTCCATCCTTGACTATCTGATTCCAAATATTCTGCCTTTCACCATGGCTGGGCACTTCTGGTGCCAGCCGGAACACATGCTCCTGCAAGCAGAGGGAGCCTGCACTGGACAGAAGTCAGTCCTCACTCAACTGAACATCTGTGCCAGTGAGCCCCTGAACCTATCCAACTCACTCTACCCTGCTCTCCCCAAACCTCCTAGCTCCCCACATCTGGACCCAGGATGCTGAGGAAACATCTGTTGGGACCTCAAGAATGCTCACAGAGAAAGCTCTGGGTCATTCAGAGACTGGGTGAGCCTCCTTTGAAAGTCCCAGCCTCCCTTTTTTAAAATCTAGTTCTCTGCTCCTCCTCAGCACACCGAGGCTGCCTGACCGTGGCAGAGGGCCCTTGGCTTCCACCCTCTCCTTCCGCTGAAAGCTTCCTGGGGCTCCGTGCACTGTTTGGTAAATAAATCGAGGGCAGCAGGAATAATATACCTGTCAAACAGCAGCCAGCTTCCAATTTCCGCTGTCAGGCCTGCCTGGCTGTGCCACATCGAGCCTCCTGACATGCTGCCACAAGCAATATGCTCTGAGGCCCTTGCAGATGGGAGGGGAGGGCCACTTGTGGGACGTCTCACCCCACCCCTGTTGCTCCTGCATCCCACCATCTGGGTGTTGCAGGGTAGACATGAAGATGGACTTCCCAAAGAACAGCCTGGAAGGAAAAGCCTGGATAGGACTCGGAGCTCTGGAGCTCCGGGGAAAATCAGAAAGGCTACTGAGTTGCCTTGGTAGGTAAGACGGGTGGTGGCCAAGGGTGATACAGGGATGGGTGTTCAAAGGATCCTAGGGCCTGTCCTTTGAGCCCCTGGCTGGCTTGGCTGTCCTTTCTTGTACAGGGTTAGCCAAGCCCACTTACTTGGAGGTACCATCACTCAGGCAGTAGGACAGGTCTGTGGAGATCCTCACTCTGGCTTAACCCAGACTCCACAACTTGGACCATCTGTCTGCCCTCAGAACAGGGCTGGGAGCATCTTCCCTTTCAGGGGCCTCTCTCCCCCCCCTCCCCTCCCCTGCACTTCCCTCCCCCTCCCCAGCCTTCACCCTTACCACCCCTCAGGCACATACAGCTGTTCTCTCTTCACATTCTTCACAGCTTAAGGGGGGTTCACCTAGGAACCTCCCCAAGCCCTCAGGAAACACACCCCTCCAGCCCCGCACCCAACTGACATTCTCACGGCATCTGCTGACTTTTGCACATTCATTCTGCTGGTGACAAGTATAACCCTTGCCGCCACCTCCACCCCCTACCAGCCAGATAAAGGGATATAACACCACTAAACTTGGGCACAAGGATAAGGGCCGGCAACTGGAGAAGGAAAGCAGAGGTCCCAAGTGGACAGCTTTCAGAAGACGACCCATGTTCCTGGGTCTGGGATTCTAATGAGTGAAGCTGGGTCCTCTGTGCTACCCCATGATAAAGGATGCTATGGGAAATGAATGTCAGGTCAGCCTTCTTCCACGAAGTTTGGTTGGCAATTGAAGGGGAAAAGAACCTTCCCTAAGCCACAAGGTTTGGCTCTCCAATGAACAAGACCCCAGCACTGTCACAGCCCTGCCCTCTCCTGAATTCCTCTTAGGCCTTTCCTGTCCTTTCTTCCAGCACTGCTCACATCTACCCTGTAGGAAGCTCTCCATCCATGTTCCAGCTCCTGGGCTGAGCACAGGTAGAAGGGAGCCTAAGCTCCTCCAATCTGACTTCCCACTGATACAGAGGCAGAAACTGAGGCCAACGTGGATGCAAACCACTGCTTAGCAGAGCATGGGTCTTTTCTGTACCTCAGTTTCCTTATCTGCACAATGAGACCAGAATGCCTAGCTATGCCATGGGGTCAGTAGAAGGTGCCCCTGTGAGCACAGGGCTCTCTTCCTCTTAATCCTGCTAGAGTCAGGCCTAACAATCGGTACCTTCCATAGTATGTTTGAATGAAGGAATGCCAGGTGCTTTAGTCGTTGCTCATTGAGCTCTGGCTTATAAGATCACATCTGAGCTAACAGGAAACCCAAGTTTCTTGGGAGCCTGGCATAAGATAATCTTCACCCCCTCCATGCCTTATACACAGTACCCTTTGACCCTGTGCTGTAGAAGCCAGGGGACTTCTCTTTGGGAAACTGGAAATGGAGCAGGAAAGAGAGACTGTCAAGAAGGGCCAGGCCTTAGCCCCCTTGACGTCATGTCTGTCTGTTCAAGGGCAGACAGAGCAGTGGGGATTGAGCATATGTGTTTCCATGTCACCTAGAAGCATGGAAATAAACTCAAACTTAGCACTAGAAGCCAAAGTAGGGAGGCCTCCTCATACTCCTGCTTCACTGTTGCAGTTTGTTCTGGGTACGAGGCTGGGTAACTTCCTGACCCACACTAGGATGCACTCCAGTCAAGCCCCGCATATTGCTGTCTGGGGTCCTGCAACTCCCTGAGGGACAGACCACCCCTGGTACAGGGGATTTAGATTGACTCCAAAGGTAGACCTCCTGTCTTCTCCACTTCTTGCCCAAGCCTACGGAGAGGTTATGTGCTACCAGGTAGAGGATGGGCATTTGCATTCGTATGTGATGGCTCACCAGCACCACACCAAGTGTTTGCAAACTGTTTCTTCTGCCTACCACCACATCCAGATCCATATACAGTCATCATCCCCAGAACAGAAAACTGGTCAAAGGTGCCCTGTAGTGAGTTGAACAGATGCTGGGGCGAGAACCTGCATTATTGGGGAGTATACACATTACATGGAAGGGGGGGGGTTCTATGCATCAGTCCCTCCTGTCTTGTTGGGGCCTATGAAAACTGGCAAGGAGATTGGATCAGGCAGAAACCTTCAACCATGACTCCAACATGCACCCCTGAGCACCCCAAAGGAAGGAACCTCCCTATCACACCTGAAGGCCCACCCGAGGGCTTCTGTCACAGCTGCTCATGTGTACCCACAAGGCCAAGAATGAGGAAGTTCCTGACTGTGCCAAGCTGAAAATGATGCCAGCAGGCTTTCTGTTTAACAAAGATGATCCCTTAGTGGCCAGGTTGGAGCAGCACTCCTTGGCCACTCTTGAGGGCCACAGAAAGTGTCACTTCCTCCCAGAATCCTCCATGTGTCCTCCAGCCCCCCTCTCACTGAGGCAGCTGTAGCACTGCGTGTGGTTGCAGGGCCCACAGGAAGGAACAGTATTCTCCAGTGTTCAAATGTGTCTTGCACCTAAAATGAAGGCACGAGTGTAGATTTATATGTGCGCGCACACACACACACACACACACACACACACACACACACAAAGACACACATGCAGTTTTATATGTGTACTTACACAGAGAGAGAGAGATGGAGAGACAGAGAGAGAGAGAGAGTGCATTACTGAATGGGGGTGATAGCCTGAAGAGTGATAGTGTGACCTCAGCCACGCCCTGGTGACCGGACAGCCCCAGGACTATGCATAGTAAGGAGCAGAGCTGAGGTGATTGGTCTAGGTCAAACTTGCCCACGTGATGCCTGCCTGTTGTGGGAGGGGTCCCTCTGATCCTTATACTTTGCTGCTTTGCTGCTTGTCTTCCGCCAGGCTACTAGCCAAATAAAGCAGGACAATGGCCCAGGCAAGTATCCAGCAGCTATTTCCAGAGCCTTCACCAAGTTTAGAAGTGACACACAGGACAGGGACAGATTCCAGCTACAGAGAACATGGGGTTTTCCAACATGTCCAGTCATTTCAGATAATGTCATCTAGAATTCAGGGCAAGGCAGAAGAAACTCAGGCAGAGACATGCCCAGGAGGGTGACGGTCCACATACCAGCTTGAGTTTTGCTTCCACAGAGGGCTCCTCATTCTGCACACTTTCGCGTCCACAGTTCCAGAAGGGCAACCATTGCCCCCATCCCCATAAAGTAGCAGTGGAGCCACTAGGAATGAGTTTGGGTGTGTCTCAAAAGTGATCTATGACAGCACACACAAAGCGGGGGCTACCACCAGATGTGAGCCACATGGATCCCTCAGCAAATCAGCACTGTGCCCTGTCAGCCTGAGATGCCTACCCAGGCTGACAGGCAGTGTTGCTGCATGCCTTCAGTTCTCATATACAGTGTACACATGTGCATCCAAACCCGAAGCCACTAGACTTCTCAACCTGAGCCTTTGGGCAGGGAGAGAGTCACATCTCAATGGCATCCATGACCTCAAAAGAGCTAAAAGGTTTTGGTCTGTATTTGTAGATACATCTTGCAGGTGGGGTATATAGACAGGCATTTCAGAGACTGTTCTGGACCCTTGGCACTGGATTGAGAGAAATGCTTGAAAGTCCTGCCCTAGGGAACCACACACAGCCTCTGCCTCTTTGCCTGGAGCAATGGAGTGTTTCTCCATTCACCTACACTCCTCTCTGAGGGTTGGGAGACCCCTCCTCAGTCATCCTGCCTAGTCTTTAGTGAGGGACCGAAGGGAGGAGAGAAGCGCTCCCCGTTATACTTCCAACCAGCCAGCCTCCAGGCACCAGGTGGGGGACACAAAGTGGGTCTGTGCCCCTCCACACACCCGCGCCTGGGCCTCCCTGCCTGCCTGCCTTCCAGAGTGATGAGTTTATCTGCACAGGACAGAGAGGTGCATTTGACTGCTGCGATGACTGGAGCTGAACTCCTCTGTAAGCAGGTTCCCCAGGGGAAGGAATGGGAGAGATGCTATCAGCCTTGTCAGTCAGTCAGGAAATGAGTCTTCCTGCTCACCCCTCCCCCACCTTGCTCTCCACCACAGCCCTGATCTCACCTGGCCACCCAGAAACCAATGCAGGGAGCAGTAAACATCCCACAGGCACTGGGCAGGCACCCAGGGGACACACAGGGATGAGAATAACTCACCCAACCAGCCCCCAAGAAAAAGAAAAAAAATCCAGCAAGTGAGCAATGCTCTCTGCCCTGTTTCCCTGTGCCAAGTTGAACGGGTCTCAAAAACCTGTGATATGTCAGCCATTTGAAGATGGAGAATACATCTAGGCTGGGAGGGACGCATCTGGGCCATCTCTGGAGATGCCCCTGGGGACTTATCTCCAAGAGCCACACCACGCCCTCCCATATGGACTGTCACTGTTAGGACTGTCTGCTCCTTCCTTGGGGCCTGCTTTCTACTCTACCCCTGCTCAGGCAACCATGGCTAGGGTCACACTCAGTAGTTTGGGGTCCTTGGTTCCTCTTCTGAACAAAGAAAATAGGGCCTGGGTTCAAGGAGCGCTAGAGACTAAATCCAACAGACTGGCACATCCAGCTTGTTTTCTGGTTATAAGCATAGCACCTGCTGCTCAGGGGACAGCAGCCTCCCCGGTTTAGAGGGAAGTAAGCTTGGATGGTGAGCTGGGCAGCAAAACAGAAGCGTGACTGAATTGGTGTCTGCACCATGTATGTGGCAGCTGTTGTGGTAGTTGGGGCTTGGCAGAGGTAAATGTCACAAGATACTAGGGCTGCGAAGCCTACCACTACCAGTGGCAATGGTTCCCTGAGAATCATCAAGTGCCCTAACACAGCTGCCTCTGCACCTTCCGACTCTGGCCTTTAGTTCTATCTCCTACTTGCACCAGTGGGGACCCTGGCTCCTCTTCCTTCCCATTCATCCCTAGGCTGTTTAGCAAAAGGATGTGGAGCCTGAAAGCTCAGTGCTTCTCAAGACACAGCTAGCTCCCTCTCCATGGAGTCCTCACATGACAGGTGTTGAGGGGAGGGTCCATCAGGACATGAGTCTTAGCAAGTCTCCCCCTTGTGACCCCATCATTTCCCCAAGTCTTGCCTCCAAGTAACTCACTCTTCTGGTTAGGATGTTGATGCATGAACAGTGGTGGGACACAGACACAGCCCACAGCAAAGTCTCGGAAGCCAGGCATGTGTCACCACCCAGAAAGGCTCTGTGCTTCCCCTTACCCAACCATGATTCATTTCAGACTGCTCTAGCAAGAATTGGTGCAAGAGAGACCAAGTCAGTCTTAGGGAAGCACCTGCTACAGCAAGAAGTGTGTTGGCAGTCCCAAGCAGGCCTCCCAACTTCCTTGAAGATGTTCTTGGTCTCTTCCTGATATATGGAAAAGAACAAAGCCTCCAGCCTGCTCTGGAAGGGACTTCTGAAGGCATCAGGACAGAGACATGCCAGAGGTCTAAATGCCTGGCACAAGGCAGGACATGCACTGCCTGAGGTCTCCCTGCCTCTCTCTACTTGCAGTGACCAGGCTGTCCCTGGTCTCAGTCTGGATCCCACAGGTGACTTTTGAGCTCTGTTTTAGAACTGGTACTCTGTTTTAATGAAGCTGATTGTATTTTTCCTCTGGCCAAAGCGAATGGTCACAAACTAGTTAACAGTAATGAAATTTCATTCTGCATAGTTCTTGAGGCCAGAAATCCCAAACCCAGGTGTCAGAAGGCTGACCCTCTGTCTCCAAGCCCTCTGGAGAGTCCTCCCTCTATGCCCTCCTTCCTGGAATTCCAGACACTCTTGGATCAGTAGGGCCCAGAGCTCCAGCCCAGCACTGCCAGGCCTTGCCCTGTCTTCTCTATGCCCAAGACACTTGTCATTGAATTGAGATTCTTCCCTGGTAATCCAGGATGACTTCATCTGAAGATCCCTGTGTTAAACATGCCTACAAAGACGCTTTTAGGTTTTTGGTTTTTTGTTTTTTGAGACTAGCCCTGGCTGACCTTGAATTCGCAGAGATCTGCTTGACATTGTCTCCCAACGGCTGACATTAAAGGAGTCCATCACATCCAGCCCTTTTTTATCTTCTACTAAAAAATAAAAAAGTGTGAAGTGTGTGTGTGTGTGTGTGTGTGTGTGTGTGTGTGTGAAGTCAAAGAACAACCTACAGGAGCCTCAGTTCTCCCTTTCCACCATGTTTGTCCTGGGACTTGAACTCATGTTGTCAGGGTTGGTAGTAAGTGTCTTTATCCACTGATCTATCTACCCTGCCATACAAAGACCCCCTTTACAAATCAAGATATGCTCTTGTTTGTTTGTTTTTTAAGACAGATTCTCACTGTGTAGCTCTGGACATTCTGGGATTTATTTTGTAGAGCAGGCTAGTCTCGAACTCCCAGAGATCCACATGCTTCTGCCTCCTGGGTGGGCGCTGGGATTAAAGGTGTTTGCCACTATGTCCTGCCCAGGACATACTCATGTACCCCCATGTCAGAGTGTTGACTTAATGTGGAGGGATCAACTATTCAAGCCCACTGCAAACCCTACTACCATGCAACATGCTGGAAGTCAAAGGTCACACACTCTTCCCCCAAACTCCATCCCCTCCCCTCTTTCCTCACCTCAAGGTTTCTCTAAGGAAGCACTAGACATACAGACATCCTCTTCCACCATCATTGCTCCTTCTGTCCTAGCCGGAAGGTGGCCTTGTTCTTCCCATGGACTCCCACATGATCCTGAAAAACCAAGTCAACTCTGCCACATATGACAACGCCTACACAGGGGCTCAGCTGGACAGTGCTGAGGAGTACCTCTCCCTGGACCCCATGGAGCTGGGGTGCTGTGCATTCTGGTTTCTACTTCTTGGGCAGCAAAGGAATGGGGGCTATGGAGTGGGGCCCATGGCAGGAGTTTGGCTAGAAATACCAAGAGCCACTAGGAAGTGACCAGCAGCCCAGTGGGCGGGGGAAATGAAGAGGCTTAGCCTGATGGGATATGCACAAGATCTTGGGGTTCTTAAATGGAAAGAAAGCAAAGCCCCCTCCTCAGAGATAGGGATACACAACAGTCCAGCTTTTCACCCCCAAGCTTAGGGTATGTGTGTGTTCAGGTGGTGGCTCATTTGCACCAACCAGACCCCTACTTGATGAAGAGAGAATCAGTACTGTACTCAAAGGATTGTCATGGGGCCTTAGTAAAATAAATGCTATAAAAATAAAATGTAGTTAAAAATAAGCCAGATGGCCGGGCAGTGGTGGTGCACGCCTTTAATCCCAGCCCTCGGGAGGCAGAGGCAGGCGGATTTCTGAGTTCGAGGCCAGCCTGGCCTACAGAGTGAGTTCCAGGACAGCCAGGGCTATAAAGAGAAACCCCATCTCGAAAAACCAAAAAAAAAAAAAAGCCAGATGTACTGACACACACCGTTGATCCCAGCACTTGGAAGGTAAAGATTATTCAGTTAAATCCTAAGTTTGAAGCCAGTCTGAGCTACCTGAGACCCTGTCTCCAAAGACGAAACAAGCAAATAGACAAGCAACAACAACAGACAGCAAAAACAGTGTGTCAACAACAGAAGGGCTGCCTTCCCTTGTCCCTTGTCTCCACACACAAAGTGCAGCAGAGAAGAGACAAGCAGAGCCTGGGTACTCAGTGTGATGGCCTCCTGAGGAGGTGGATTGAACCAGATGAAGGTGCAGAGCAGCAAATGTCAGGGTCAGGAACAAGTGACAGGCAGTGTCAGATAACTGCTCCTCCAGAACAGAGGCCAAGACATCTTCTTGCTGTCAGCTTGGCCCCCTATCCCCAGCAGCTAGTGTATCAAGGCAGCCCCCCCCCCCTTTCTCAGCTCTGCTCTTGTCTTGGTGACTAGCACTGGGCCTGGCATACAATAGAAGATTTGGGCAAAGACCACTGGCAGGGGCCAGGCAGGAAGGGAGCTGAGGCACTCACTCAGAAAATGCTAATTGAGACGACTAATTGAGCCAATTACGGAAGCTTCCCGGGAGGGATGGGAGCAGGTCTGGCTCCTGGGGACCAGGTGCAGAATTGTAAGAATGGCTGATAGAAAGAGCTAGGCTGAACTCTGTGGCCCAGCCCCTGCCAGTTTGCACAGGTTTGCGATGGAGGACTGGACCCCTGCTGCCACAAGAACCTGGTGACTTTGGCCTCTAGAACTGTCCAAATGGGTGGTAGGCTGGAGAAAGGGTGGGTACCGGGGACAGCACCAGAAGAGATGAGCAAGTGAATGACTAGGTGGAGGGATGAATTACCTTGCCTGACACGCCCTCAGCTAATTTTGGAGTGTGAATGGAAGTGTGAGTGAATTCAGTTCATGAATCACAAGCAGAGTGCTGAGGGTGTACAGGAACAGAGCACAGAGAGCCTCCCACTCCTCCTCTCCACTGGTCTCCACAACCATGAGGCAGCCCCACTGCTACTGCGGCTTTGTCTCCTTGACAGTCTCCACACGGCTGACACGTGAGCGAAGGAGTCAGCACTGAACCAGAGTCCTCCAGGCTGCAAAAGCTCGGTGGAGCCCAGTAGAAGGTGTGCACGGGTCTGGGAGTCAGAGAATGTGAATGTGAGTTTGCAGGAGTAAATTAGGTTAAGGACACCTGAGTCCTGAGTGCCTGGGAACTGTCTTGTCACACAACCTACAAGGCAAGAGCCCCAGGAGCATGCCTATTCACGGATGTGTGCCTCTGAGAACATGGGTCCTTCCCTGGTACCCTGTTTTGACTTGGAAACAATCTCTGCCAGCACCATGCCCAAAGGAAAGCCAAGGTCAGGTCCCAGCAGAGAGCAGAGGCCCCTCCCTCCAAGGCCTTCTCTCCACCCCCACACTCCATTCTCTGCCTTCATGCATTCTCAGGCTTCCCCCTCCTACCTGTGCTGTCTCCACCCACAGGCCAGAGGTTTCAACTTTTAAAAGATGCAAATCTAATTGCCAGCCATTTCTGCCTTGTTTTGTTTGCGTGAACAGTTAAGTCTCTTTATTTGGATGAGAGAGGCTATACTTATATTAAGGCAGAAAAGTGCTCTCTCCCAGAATCAGCTTCATCAACATATAATTTACATAAAACAAGATGCATTTATGTTAAATGTATAGATAGATTTTTTTTCATTTTTGTTTTTGTTCTTGTTTGAAACAGAGTCTTACAATGTAGCCCAGGCTGATCCTCCTGGGGATCTGACCGCAATTCTTCAAGCTTGCCTAGCAAGCAAGCACTTTACCAACTGAGCTAGCGGACCCCCAACTCCCACACACCCACAGCCCAGCCCCTGCCCGCCACAGTTCTTGAAACAGGTCCTCATTCTAGCCTAGGCGGGCCTAGAACTCACTCTGTAACCCAGTCTGGTCTTCAAAGTCATGTCAGTCCTTCTGCCCCAGCCTCCCAAGTGTTGGAATTGCATGTGTGAGCCTGGCTTTCCATCCCACTAATAAGCATTGATGCCTGGTCCTTCTGCATGCCAGGCAAGTGCTCCACCAGTGAGCGCTATCTCTAGCCCTCTTTAATTTTGAGACAGAGTCTCACTAAGTTGCTGTGTCAGCTGTTCTTCTCATTTTCATTGATGTGATCAAAGATCTGACAAGAAGCAGGTGAAGGGCAGAAAGATTCCTTTGACTCCATTTGAGGGTACACAGTCTAGGGGTCTGGAGGGAGTCCTAGTGGAGGATGGCTGTGAACAGTTGGAGTGTGTACCAGATGGTCACATCTTAGAGGAAAGAGACGGTCAACACTCACCTGGCTCTCCCTTATTCCCTTTTAATTCAGCCAAGGTGTTGGCCCCTCACCCCTGACACCCACATTCAGGGTGGCTCTTCCTTTCTCAGCTAAACCTCTCTGGAAACATTTTCACCGCCGTGCCCATAGTTGTGTCTCCTAGGTGATTCTAAATCCTGTCACAGTGACAATAAAGATCAAACATCACAATTGCTCAGGTTGGCCCTGAGACTTCTCTGTCTCTGCCAGGGCTACTGATTCCCCTGCCCCAGCCTCTCTAGTAGCTGGGATTACAGGTCAGGTGACTTTCTTGCTTATAACACACACTTGGTGTTAATTGAATCCTGGCCTATGTGGTTTCACGTGTAATGTTCCTCTCTCCTACTTGACCACAAACCATATATAGAGGTCATGCCCCTGTCTCCTGAGTAGGTGGCACTTCCTGACAGAGGAGCTATTTGGTGGATGTTTCAGGAGACTACACAAAGATGTGGCTGAGACCCAGGGAAACCCAAGGCTTAAACAGAGACCTAGGCAACCAGACTCCATAGTGATCTTACCCAGATCCAGAAAAGGAGGGGACAGGGCAGGCAGGAAAGAAAATGACTCATCTACAGAGACACATAGCAAAGGAGAAGGAAACTGCCATTCAGCAACTTCTCGGCCTTCCCTAGTGTGGCGGAGTGAATGTTCCAGCCCCCATGGGCTGGGGTGGTGATGAATACCCAGAGCTGCAGGGCACTTTAACAGGAGCAGTCACCAGGAAGCTCTCAACCCAGAGAGGCATTCAGAGCTCCCCCACACCTCTACTTTGTCCCCAAGTCCCCCTACAACAGCTGTCTCCACCCCACCTCAGAGACTATGTGAGTGATCTGCTCCAAGAGAGAATGGAAGCCATCCTGAAGGACTATGAAAAGCAAGACACCCTTACTTCTCAAGACAGAGAACAGGATGACCCAGGTCATGGGACATATCCCACAGCACAGAGACAGAAGCACTGAGACCTGAACTAAGCTTAACTGGAGGAAACTCTCAGAAACCTCTCTGAAGCATGAAGTCAGGGGCTAGAGATGGGTGGTGAGAAGTAGAATTTGTGCCTAGCATGCGCAAAACACTGGGTTCTGTCCCCAGTGCCCCATAAGCTGGGTATGGCGATCCCAGCACTTAGGAGGAAGAAGCAGGAGGATCAGAAGTTCAAGGTTATCCTTAGCCACATAGTGAATTTGAGGCCAGCCAGGACTACATGCATGAACCCTTGTCTCATAGTGGGGGAAAACTGAAGTCAAGTCAAGCCTACAAAGGCGAGCTCACACACCCCAACTGTGAGCAGGAACAGTGTTTACCCAGAGGCACAGCCTGCTCAGTTCTCCAGAAGAATCTGAAGAAAGGTGCTGACGTAGCTATGGTCCCAAGAAGAGGGCTCTGGACAGCTCCCCTATACTGGTCCAAGAGCAAGTTCCTAGAACCCAGGCAAGAAACCAAGATGTGAGAGACAGAATTTTAGGCCAGCAGGAAAGGTCCAAAACCTTGCAAAACTACATTGTTAATGACTCCAGACTTCCCCGGGAACATTTTCCACCGCTAAGTCATAGCCTGTCTCCCTTTAATAGCACATTGCCCAACTCCCCCCCTGGAAGCACATGATTATTTGTTCCTTGACCAGCACAGAGCTGTGACTTACTGTTCCCAACAGGGTCTTAGTCAGGTATCACCTGGAGTCCTCACTCCCATCCCTGGAAAGATGAGGTATGCTGGGGATGGGGGTAGCTTCTCTCCAGAAGCTCTAGAACTGTGCCCTAGCCTCGAGTTGCAGGGGGTGAGTAGAGAGGAAACTGGGGCCAGGGGCCAGGGGCCAGGAGCCAGGACTTGTCCTGCCTGTCATACTCTCTGTGAATCTTCAGGGATGAGTCACCATAGTCCAAACCCAGATGATAAGGATGACAATGTGAATGTGTGGGAGAAATAGGACTCTGACTGAGCATGGCCCCCATCTCCTCATCCTAACGTGGGGGAGACAGAGACACTTACATCTCCATAGTGCTTGCCAGAATTATAAGATGACAGATGTAACGTCCTGGCTCACAGTTAGCATTCAAAAGATGGCAGCTCTTGTCACTAAGAAACCTTCAATTTTTGAAGAGTGTGTGTTTAACCTTCCCACTAGTGGAGTGCTTGTGGTTTATGAAACACTTACATGTTTACTTCCTCATTTGCTCCTTACACAACTGTGTGCGTTGTGTGTGTGTTTGCATGTATGTGTGTCTATGTGTGTTTGTGTGTGTAGAGGCCAGAAAGTCACATCAAGTGTCTTCCTCAATCACATTCCACCTTATTTTTTAATTATTTTTTTCTATTATTTTATGTTTATCCATGTTTTGCCTTCAGTCCAGGGGTATTTAAAGGTTTTACGGAAGTCTCAAGAAGAGAGAACCACTTCTCCCAATTGAACCCAATGAACACAATGGTTTGAGATGAACATGGCCAAAGATCTTCAGCTAGTACATACTCCTGGGCCTGTGATAGCACGGGGATTAGGAAAAAGAATTTTCCTTGAGAGAAGGCAGGGAGATGGCTCCCAGGACTGGAGGGCTGGAGGCCTTTGGACGGGTAAGCAGTAACATGGCTTATCTAGTGTGAGGTTCATTTAAGAATGTCCCCCATAGACCCATAGATTAGAATATTTAGCTAGTGACATTATTTGAAAGGATTAGAAGGTGTGGCCTTGTTGGAGTGGGTGTGGCCTCGGTAGAGGTACTGTGTCACTGGAAGTGGGCTTTGAGGTTTCAAAAGGTCATTCCAGTCCCAGTGTCTCTCTTCCTGTTGCCTGTGGATCCAGATGTAGAACTCTCAGTTACCTCTCCAGCATCATGCTTGTCTGCATTCTGCCATGCTTCCTGCCATGACAATAGTAGACTAAGCCTCTGAAACTGTAAGCAAACCCCAACTGAATGAGTTTTTTAACCAAGAGTTGCTGTGGCCATGGTGTCTCTTCACAGCAATAGAACAGTGACTAAGACACTTAGGGAGAGGTCTTTTTAAGACAGATGAATGGGTGTAGACCAAAGAGTGCCGTGGGCATTGGTCCTAACCTGAACAGAAATGAAAGATGATAAAATTCTTCCCTCAAAATGTCAGGATGATTCAGGTAGGGGCGCACTGGTCACCTATCACCATATAACAAACTCACTGGCTTTGACATGGAGAAATTCACTATCTTGTGGTTTGTAGAAGTCACAAGGCTAGAAGAAATTGGCTGAATAATTCTGGTTCAAGTCCTCTCTTGAGGTTACAGTCAAGATGTTGCCAGGGCTACGGGCATCTAAAGGCTAGCCACAGACAAGAAGGCACTCCAAGTGACGTACTCTCGAGGATGTGGACAGGAAGTCTCTATTTCTCAATGCGTGGCTGCTGATGTGATGTCACAGCAGGGCATCTGCAGAGCCAGAAGAGATCCACACTTCATCTAACCCAGCCTCATATGTCACCTGCTATGACTCCTGCCTTATTTTCATGTGTTAAAAGCAAGTCTCTGGCTGGAGAGATGGCTCAGTGGTTAAGAGCACTCACTGCTCTTGCAGAGGACCAGAGTTCAATTCCCAGCTACCACATCAAGCAGCTCACAACTACCTGTAACTCTAGTTCCTGGCTCATCCACTACCTCTGGCCTCCATAGCTCCTTCATTAACTTGTACAAACTCACAATCAGACCACACACATATGCACAGTTTAAAAAAAAATTAAAAATCGAGTCTCCAAGTCCAGCCTGAGCACAAAGGAGAACTACCCTCCACTAAAAAGATTAAGCACCATCAAAGGGGTAGAGTGAGCAGGGCACAGGGCCAAGAGAGTACCTACAGGCAAGGACCAACTCATAGGAGGCCCTCCCAACCCAGAGGAGATCCCATCACACAAGGCAGGGTCCCTGACTCATTCCCCCAACACAGAACAATTCAGGTACCCTAATCTGGGGACTCGGGGCATCCAGAAAGATAGTAAGGAAGAAAGATAGGAAGAAAGAACAGAAAGTTGATGCCAAGACAGGGTGGAGGGGCCCTGGATCAACCTGAGTATGGAGAAGGGAAGAGCTGGGCATTATGGACCCTACGCAGGGTTGCTCCCCCTGCCACTGAGGGGTTGGAGAAGGCAGGGGCTCCATGTCTACCCAGCATGGGTTCCAGGAGCTTGTCAATAGTTGGGGTCTGCAAGGGGACAATGCTGTGCTCTGAATGTCTGTTTCCTAAGAATTCCATGCTAACATTCAATGATTTTTGGAACAGGATTAATGGGGTGGGGTGAATTAAGAAGTAAGGAGCTACGGATGTTGCACTGTTGGTAAAATGCTTGTCTAGCATACAAGGAATTCTAGGTTCAACCCCCAATATCACATAAACCAGAGCAGGATAGATGGGGATTCAGAGTTGGCTCACTGGTTAAGAGTACTGGCTACTCTTACAGAGGATCTAGATTCAATTCCCAGAACCCATGTGACAGCTCACAACCATCTGTGACTCCAGACCCAGGGAATCAGATGCTCTCTTTTAGCCTCAGGTGACACCAGGCACACATGTGATACACAGACATACACGCAGGCAAAACTCTCTCTCACACACATAATACAATAAATATTTTTAAAAAGATAGGGCAGGATGGTCCATCCCTGTAATCTCAGCACTAGGGAGGGAGATGGAGGCAGGGGGAGCAGAAATTCAAGATTATCCTTGGCCTAGGACAATTGGATCCAAAGTATACCCCTGTCCCAGCAGGAGAGAATCAATTAGATACCCTCTCTTAGAAGTTTGCCATTCTGGGACCGAGACCCAGGGAGTCCTTGTGGTGATGAGGGTGAGGCTGGGGCTGAGGCTAAGGCTGAGACTTTTGCTGGGGTTGGGCAGTCAGGGTGACTAGGGCAGGCTGGAGATGCTATTTTAGGAGCATGTGTTGATGAGCTAGCAAAAGAAGAGAATCTGTAAAGCAAGGCAGGAAAACAGAGCCAGAGAGCAGGGGAGGGGGGCTGTATGACCTCAGAGGGGCAGACACGGGCAGGGCAGTGTCCTGTGGCCCTCCCTCACCTGGAAAGCCTTCTTGAGTCTTCTGAGGAAACCCTCTCCTTATCCTGGGGCAGAATTGACAGGCCTTGTCCTGGGCAGCCAAACGATCCCTGCCTAAGACCTGGAGGAATAAAAAAAAAAAAGTATGGCCTGTTTGCAACCACACCTGGGACAATCTTGGGGTAGGAGCATCACATTGGTGCCTCATCCTATTGTGCACAGGACACCTGGAGAAATGATGTGGCAAAATTAGCTCCTGGGCCAACTGCTAACCAGCATCTCTCATTCCTCTCCCAGGGCTGAAGTTAACAGCATGGGAAGCTGTGACCAGGAAGGCAGCTGCTTCCATGCCCCTCAAGCAGAGGAAGAAAGGACAGAAAGGGAGTCCTTCCATCCCAGGCTGTCATGTGCAGTGGCTTGTGTAGTGAAGGGAGGAGGGAGGACCAAGGTAACTCTTTGTGAGTCTACACAGCAACTATGTGGGTGTGCAGATGAGAGTCAAGAGCACACCCTGTATTATATCCACTCAATATCAAATGAGCTCTTTCTCCAACCTCAGCCCCCATTAGAAACCAACTCAGGCTGGTCCTTGGGAGCTCACAGGGATGTCCAGGTGCATAGAGCCTTCCTTAGGTTAAGGGACAGGGCCTACTGGAAAGACCAAAATAGGACCCCAGGACAGGTAGTGCTCTAAGGTACTCCATTGGCTGCTTCTGCCCCTCTAAAGGGCAGGAAGGAAGGGGCTCTCGTAGTCAAGAGGGGACAGATACAGCAGGCTGAAGGAAAGGCAATATTCACCTTTTAACAGTGTGATGGGGTGTTGTCATCCACAAACTTCAGTCAAGTACAATTGAGTTACTAAAAAACATTGTGAAAAAAAATTACATAATATTTCAAGTATGTTTACAATTCTGTATTAGGCCATATTTATAGCTGTCCTTGACCAGATATGTCCACAGTCAGGCTGCAGGTTGAATACACTAAACAAAGATACAGAGGGCTGAAATACCAAGAACCCAGGACTTGGGCTGTCATTGGTGGAAATTTTCCTTTTCTCCAATCTTGCCCTCAGTTTTCCCCATGTCAAAAAGGTTGACCACCTGACATCTCGGGGAACGACTTAACTGCTGGGCATTCAAGCATCAGGAATGAGTTAGCCATGGTGGCATTTCTGTAATCTCAGCACTTAGTAAGTGGAGGCAGGGAGAATCAGAGGTTCAAGGTTATCCTCAATCGAGTCCCAAGCCAGCTTGAACTACATGAGACCTTGTCTCAAGAAAAAAAAATAGGGGCAGGGGATGGGGAAATGGCTCAGTTGTAAAGTGTCTGTTGCATAAGTGTGAGGACCTGAGTTTGGATCCACAGCACCACCTAAAAAGCCAAGCATGCCTGTGATCCCTGTGCTGGAAGGTAGAAGTAGGGACTGCTGGAGCCTGGGGGCCAGCCATTCTAGCCAAATCAATGAGTTCTAGGATCAGTGAGAGATATAATCTCAAAAAGCAAGGTAGATAGCCATGGAGGAAACCCATAATGTCAGCTTCTCCATGTACACACACACACTTTAGACAGACAGACACATAGATAGATAGATAGATAGATAGATAGATAGATAGATAGATACATACATACATACATACATACGTACAAACATACATAGATGGATACATAGATGCATAGAAATTTTTTAAGAAATAGAAGCCTTCAGAAAATAGGGCCTTTAGAAAGACTCTTGAGCCATCAAATCCCTAAGTATGTGGACAGCCCTTCTGCTTTTGCCCTTGCTGCTTGCAAAGAGCATTGACGTAATGGGTTTGCCTTCCCCCTACCCTCCAGGGTCCCCCAACCCACTCTGCAAGAAGGCAGCAAAGAGCAGAGGGGCTGGGTGAAGGGGAGGCCGAGCCTTAGGTTCTCATCAGATGCCTTTCCAGTATTTTTAGCACTGCAATCAAAAGCTGGGTCCGCCTCTGGATCAGCTAAAGCGTCCTAGGCTGAGCAGGGCTGTTAAAAATGGAATGAATGGTGCACACTGCAATCAATGGTGGCAGTCCCGGCAGGGCAGCAGCTGTGGCATTGGAAGCTCTTGGCCCTTGAGTCAGGCAAGGGAAGAGGAGCAGTCTCCTCGGAGTACACTGGCCTCTGAGCTTGGCTGTCCCCACACCCAGTGTGTCCAGGCACAGGACCTATGCTCCAATAGCACCTGCATCCTGCTGTCTCCTTGGAGACTGCTGTGGTGGTCATCTCTGGGTACTTGGCATCAGGTGATAGCAGAGGCTGGCACTACCACAGCTGTGGCAAGTGGGTAGAACAGGACTTGTCTTGCCCATTCGAAAAAGGAACTGCCTCTTAGCCCCTCCTATGTCCCTGTTTTCCTATTCTAGAAGGGAACAGTGTTCTACTGAGCATACTCTGAAGGACTGGGTGAGGAGGCACCAGGTATGCCAGGGGCCAGCTTGCCATGTTGAGACCCAGGAGGCTCAGGGTAAAGCCATTTCTGCCATTGTGTGACAGCTTTGGAGCCGTGGGCAAATCACTTCCCTACTCTGGCCTCCGTGGCTTTCTCTGCAAAATGACAAGGCCAGACTGGAGCACAGACATGACAGATTCTCTAAGTCAGCAGGAGGCTGAGGTTAGAGTGATGGATGTTTGATTAGGGTGGGGGGCAGTCCCAGATCAGAACTCTGCCAGCAAGGCCCTGCAAGACGAATAGCCCTTGGTGGCCACTCCCAAAGCAGGAGGCCATGAACAGCGGATGGTTTGCCAGCCAGGAGGTAAAAAGGCTTGGTGGGGTGAGGTAAGGACAAGAAGAAAGATAAGGAGCACAGGCCTGTGGAGTCAGCTAAGCAGAAGGTACTCCAAGGATCCAGCTGATCCATAGTTTCATTTCAGAAATGTTGGAACAAAAAGTAATCAGGTGATCCAGCCAGACCTATGCCTGGACAAGACAAAGACAGGGTCCAGGCCTGGATCCTTGGCTCTGCTCTGTATACTAATTCATTCTAGTGTTGGCCTTGGTTACCCAGATGGGCCCTCCATCTCACAGACAGTCAGACTCTGCAGCCACCCACTACACCGCCTGAAAGAGGCAGTCACTAGTGGAATGTATAGAATTCATGTATGAGCATAAATCTGCATCATCCTGCCTCAGCACGAGGCTCAGCCTCCTGGCATGATGCCTTAAGAATCCTGCTTTGCTCTCTGTCCTAGAACTTTCTGTGCTTCCAGCTCCAGGTCTGGCCAGACAAACACCTGGGAACTCTCCTTAAAGGGTCATTCCTCTTGCCTAGTCTCCCTGAACTTACTGCACCCATGCCAACCCAGTATCTTCCTAACTGCATCGTCTCAGATGAGGGTGCCCCATGTCTGATCGGCCCTGCAGATGTTCAGCAGCTGGTAGAGCCCCGGCCAAGCACATGAAGTCCCTGCTGACTTCCCTGTCGGAGAGGAGCACTCAGCTCACATTGACTATCTAGCTGCCCTGCAGGCACCACAATCCTCTACCTAGAAGACTGGGGAGGAGCCACATTGGCACCCACACCCACGCATGTGAGGCTGGCATATGGCAGAGGCGTGCACGTCACAGCAGGTGGGTAGGTGATACAGCTAGAGTTTCCTCAACACCTCAGAAGGTGGGTTGCAAACTGCTGTCTGACAGTGATGGGCCTCACAGTCTGCTACATGCAGGGAACCATATCCAGTGCTATAGAGGGCTGGGCTAATCTGGTCAAGGAGGCAGACAACAAGGCTTCTCAGCCTGGGAAACCTGGCCATGCTTCTGGACATAACAGCAAAACTCAGCTCTCTAATGCCAGAGCTGGTCTGTTAGTGCCGTCTTAGTCATGACTCACTCTGACTTTGGGTGGCTCTCTCTAAAGATGCAAAGCTTTCCAAAAAGTTTCTAGCTGGGGAAGACCCAGAGAGTCAGGTTGGGAAGTCTGAGAGTAGAAAGGAGGGTGTATGAAAAAATAGAGAGGGGCTATCCAGAGAGGAGGCAACACTGGAGAGGGAGAACTCTACACCCCACACCAGGGAAGTACATCAAAGCAAAAGGCAGGACATGGGCAGTCCCGGGAGGGTTGGGGGGCGTAGGTGACAAGGGGTGACAGAGTAATAACACTAGTAGGAAAGAGGGGTACTGAGTACACACTCTCACCTGCTAAGACCTGAAGGTGCCCCCAAATTCCTGTCAGAATCAAATCCCCAGTGTGATGGGATTAGGACATGAAGCTTTCTTTCGGGTGATAGCTCAGTCATGAGAGTGGTGCCTTCAGGAACAGGATTCCATCAGTGCCCTTATCAAAACCACACTAGAGCTGGTGAGGTGGCTCAGTGGGTAAGGGTATTTGCTGCACAACCTTGGTGACCCGAGTTTGATCCCCAGATCAACTGAAGGTACAAGGAGGGAACCAAGTCCGTAAAGTCATTCTCTAATCTCCATCCACAGTTGTGCCTTGACATGTACACACACACACACACACACACACACACACACACACGCATGCACACGCATGCACACGCATGCACACACGCGCACACGCATGCACACGCATGCACACGCATGCACACACGCATGCACACGCATGCACACGCATGCACACGCATGCACACGCATGCACATATACATGCACCATTATAACCGCTACCACTGCCACCACCAGAAGTAGCAGCAGCACTAATAATACTAATTTTAAATTAAAAAAACAAAAAACCACCATAGAGCAGTCTACCCTTTCCCCATGTGATCCTGTAGCAAGATGATGGCTATCTGGAAACCCTGAAATGAGCCCTCATCAGATGTCAAACTTACTGGTTCCTTGAACTTGTACTTGGAAGCCTCAAGGATTGTAAGAAGTAAACTTCTGTTGTTGATAAGCTTCTTCGTCTCTGGCATTTTGCTGTATCAGCCTGAATAAACTTAAGACATTGTTCCATCCTCAGGAGGAAAGAACTGCCATCTCCCTTTTCAGATCAGACAACTGAGACTGAGAGAAATTGAGTAACCCATCTGGCCATGTGGCTGGCAACCAAACACAGAGAAAGACATCGTTCCTAACTTGGTTGAGGAACCATCAGTCTTATAGAGGAAGTACAAGCAGAAAGACAGCCCCCTCAGAGAACCCCAGAGGACTGGCAGGCAGCCACACGTGGATCTATGTGTTGAGAGTTGTCCCACTTGAGTTACCCTTCTCTGATGTGAAATACTTATAAAGTAGCCATGCCATAGGCCACCAGCCCCTGGTGTAGAAGCATCTTCCAAAACTGTAGTACTGGAACAACTAGAGTGTCCTAAACCCTGAAGTCATTCAAGGTCCTAAATAAACTTCATCCATGGGCCATGCCAGTAGTCCATTTAGAATAATGCCAGTGGAAACCCCATCCATGTGGGTGATCACCTCTTCAATGTCTAGTTTCTTTTTCTTAAAATATGTATTTATTTTTATTTTATGCATGTGACTGTTTGCCTGCATGAGTGTATGTGCACCACATGCATGCAGTGCTCAAAGAAGCCAGAAGGGGGCATCAGATCCCCTAAGAGTCACAGGTGACAGGTGATAGAGGGTTCTGAGAACTGAATGTGGGTCTTCTGGAAGAACACTGAGAGCTCTTAACCTCTGATCGATCTCTCTCTCTCTCTCTCTCTCTCTCTCTCTCTCTCTCTCTCTCTCTCT
>JADRCH010000132.1:765855-838209 GCA_019843965.1 Rhynchomys soricoides | reverse complement strand
TCTCTCTCTCTCTCTCTCTCTCTCTCTCTCTCTCTCTCTCTCTCTCTAAGTCCCAGCTTCTTACCTACAAAGGGCTAGGTGGTTCCTTATCCTGCCTACCTCGGGTTACAGAAAGGATGAAACTCTAGTCAGCAACTCCATCTCTGACTTCAGTCTTAGCTGTGTTCATGGTCATCTTAGTCTCCCCCAGCACTTCTAGCAGGCTAGTGTGTCTGTTCCTCCCTGGTGGTATCACTCTAGCTGATCTGCAGTATCAGGAGACATTTCACAGAACTGAGTCAGGTGGCAGAGCATGGACATAGGTAGTCTCTAGATTAGTAAGGCTACTGTAGTTCTCAGAAGCAGGGGTGAGGGGCTGCCTGCTGCTGGGGGAACTTTATTGTAATGCTGGGAGCCACAGCCTCCCGGATAGCAAGAAGGAAGAACACATTTGCGGTGAACCCTGAGGAGGGGTTCAGCATTTGGGACAAGAGAAGGAAGTCAAACAGGCAGGTCACATGGGCACCCATCATATAGACTCATAGGGACAGAAGCACAAATGACAACCCACAAGTACTGAAAGACCTTCTAGTCAAGGCAAAGGAAAGCTACAAACCCTTAAGGCTAAAAACAAAATTCAAAAGCTGATTCAGCCCCTTGCTGTGTCATCTCTGAGTCAAGAGGCCACGGCCAGCCCAGTGGAGTCTACACAGTAGCCCATGGCTACAACCTCAAATGGTACTGAGCAGAGAACATCCTACACTAACGTGAAGACCCAGAACCCCCAAAATACCTGGGCAATGGGGCTCTCCCAAGGTAGCATACAGCGGGGAGGAGATAATGCCGTTCAGAGTCAGATTTTAACTGTATGGGTACAGAACAGAGCAGAACTCACCTCTCTCGTGGAAAATTGATTCAAGATGTTACTGAAAACTGACCTAAAGAGCTAATGAGGCCGCCGGTGACAAAACAGGAGGGCCCAGGTCTGGGCAGTACCCACAGAGGAGGGTCTCCCAGGAGGACCCAGTGGAGGAGGTCAGAGCCTCAAGCTCTGGTGCTTTCTGCTCGGTCCTGAGTCTGCCATCATAAAATAGATAATGACAAGCAAGACTGCTGGCTGCTCAGGAAAACTGTAGGAGCCTCTGGGGAGGCACTGAAGGTGCAGCACGCAAGCATTTACTATTGCAAACACATTTGCGGCTGTGTCCCCAGCCTCCAGCATGGCTACTCACACACTCCATCCTCTTGATGATGCTGTGGGGCCAACACTCATCAGCCCCCTGAGATGTAGGTAGTAACGGGATTATCAAACTGCACAAGCTTAAAGGTCTTATTCAAGGTCACCCTGCTAGCAAGCTGTGCAGCCATGTTCACATCCCCCTCCGTGGTGCTGTTTCCAGGGCCCTCTAGTCTTTCACTGTCCACATTCTTCCTCTGTATCCTATTGCATTTGTGCTAACCCTTAATTCTTTTCAGAAATTTCCTCTGTACTTATTTGTATCTCCTCCAGTCAAACTGTATGTATTCTATAGCAAGAGAGTGAGTGAGTGCCTTCTGTGTGTCTTCAGACCCTCCTGTCTACTTATCCTGGGGTTCTAGACTGAATTAAAGGATAAAACTGCATGATGGGAAAAGACATCCTTTTTAAAAAGAAGAAAACAAGCTTCAGGTTCAAGGAGAGACCCTGCCTCAAAAGAAATAAGGCAGATATTGGTAGAAAAAGATACCCAAAACTCTCCTGGGGCCTCTGCCCATACTAGTACAGGTGCATGTATCTGCACACACGAGTGTATATACCGTACATACATACACCACACACAGGAATATATGAGCCCTTGTTACCCCCCAAAATGGAGAACTCAGTAGTATTACAAGTGCCTTTTCTATCTGTGAGTAGGCAATTTTATTAGAATGAGAGCTTCCCATTAGTGTAGGGCACACTGGGGGAGCAGGAAGGGGGTGATACAAGGCAAATGCGGGGCCATATAGGCTGAGATCTGTTATGCAAAAGAAATATAGCACCTTCTATTTGTGGGAAAGCTGAGATAACAGGTTAGAGCCTACAGTGTTATAGAGAGGAAGCAAAATAACCCCCACCTCCTTAGAGGAGCAGGCAACAGCAGCACTGAGGACCAGTCCAGCTGATAGAATTGCTCCATCCCAGGGGAAGCACAGGAGGGATGGAGCATGAGTCTGGATGTTGGCTTCTTGGCCTCTCTTACCTACTGACACAGCATTGGGGCACACAGTGACACTTTCTGTCACACATGTTCACCAGCTGCCATACTCTGTCTTGTGTTAGTGGGACAGATGCCTTGCATGGCATGGAGCTCTCCTGTGCTGCTGATGACTGGGGCTCATATTTGCTCAGTACTAAAGCTGTTTAAATGCACTGTGCAGCCCACATGGACACCTGGGGCACTATGAAAAGAGAGGAGCTGTCACATGTGTATGATGTATCACGGGTTTGGCAAGAATCCAAATGTCTTATTCATAACTTTTAAATATTTAACATACATTGACTATTTTTCATATTTGGGTTAAGTAAAATATACTATAAAGGCTTGTAGGAAACTTTAAAGTACAATATGGTTGGTCAGTGTTCTGTTGTGATGTAATATCTGAGAGTAGCAAAGTTAAAGGAAGAAAAGCCAGCTTGAGCTCACAGTTTTGGAGGTCTTACTCCCTGGTTACCCAGAAGTCATTGCCTCTGGGCTTCATGGTGAGGCAGAACATCATGGAGAGAGCGTGTGGTAGGGCATTCTGGTGGACATGAGAGAGAAGAAGGGAGAGAAAAAGAGAGTAGAAGGGACTTGTTGAGAAAGAGGAAGGGAGGAGAGGGGCAGGAAAATGGCAAGGGGGGAAGATCCTTCAAGGGCACACCCCAAAGACCCACTTTCTCCCAGCATTCCCATCACCTTCTACAATTCCCACTATCTTCCCCATAGTCCATTCAACTTGGGAACTATCAGTGTATTAATCTATTGATGACGTCAGAGGCTTAATGATCTCATTGTTTTCCCAAAGTCCCACCTCTGGGCACTGCTGCACTGGATATCAAGCCTTCTACAGGTGAGTCTCTGATGGATATTTCAGATCCATAGCAAAGTACAAGGCCCCCAGCGTAGAACTGAGACACACATACATCCACCACACAATGCCCCTTGGTGCGGGGGTCCAGGGAGTCAACATTCTGGGGATTTAGGACAGAAGAGCTCACTGCAGTAGGAAATGGGGAAAGCCTTGAAGGATGGACCAGGGGAGGTCAGGAAAGGAGCACACATGATGTGGGCTAGGGGTGAGGCGCACTAAGGATGCAGGTTAGAGCCTGGCTGGGGAAGGTGGTTCCTGTAATAACAGGGTGGTGGGGAAAGAGGAACCGCAGAGGTCCTGGCTTGGTCTCAACTAGTTCCTAATCCAAACCCTAATCAATAATTAACTATTGGGAACATTCACCCTGGGCCAGGCATTGTCTTATTTGTTGAGGACACAGCAGTGAATAAGAATACCAGAGTTCCTGTCTTCCAGAAACTCACAGCAGGGAAGACCAGACAGCAGAAACTCACAGCAGGCAGAAAATCAGAGCTGGGCTCAAAGCCCTCGGGTAGTCCCAGCTACTGCAGTCCCAGGGGTCCTTCCTGAAGAACATTCTGATCCCAGGATGCTTCCTGTTTACTGATTGGTCACAGGAAGTCAAATCTTCTCCTTCGGCTAAACTCCAGTCTACCCAGGAGCCTGGGGCCCATCTCTTTAAATACCTCCCATCATGCCTCAGAGTTTCTGGGCAGCTCTGAGCTTTGCGCCGGTGTGGGCCTGGTGGTGGCACCAAAGGGCATTGACGGGCCTCCCTCCCTTCCCAGGCCAGGCCTGGGATCTGTCCGTGGTGCTGAAACCACTGCTCCGCCTGAGTAGAAGAGCCCAGCTTTAAACTCAACGTAGCCATGGTCTTTCCCTGCATTCTCAGACCTACCTGACATGGTTTCTGGGACAGTATCTTCTGCTCTAATGTCTCCCTCATCCAAACTCTCCAAAGGACCAAGTTGTAGAGGACAGAATTATTGGAGCTGTGCCAGCCCCTTCTCTACCTTCCATCCTGGGCTGAAGTCAGTCATAGGAGGCAGAAAGATATCCCTGAGGCCCCTGATTAGGACTATCACCCACTTACATGACTCTTGGGTGACTCAGCAATATGAGAGCAGATGAATAACCCAAGCTGTGTATCACAAGTCAGAAACAGGGCACCAGACTCTGAATGGACATTAGCATGACAGCCAGGCTCATTCTGAAGTCCTCCCCCACTCATCCCACACACACATGTACGTGACACAATGGAATGAGTGTCCGTTGTGTAGAGTTGTCTCAGTGTCAGAAGCTCTGCCACACAGTGACCCTGGCCATTCTAGTCACTGTGACTACAGGCTCTCTCGGCTGGGAAGCTGGGCAGAGCCGCTCAGAAGTGGGTGATGGGAAAATCTATCCTTATGGTTGAAGCTTCTTCTTCTTCCCTAGAGAGCTGACCTGCAGTCAGTACAGCAGGAGACCAGCAGCTGGATATTAGAGCGGCCTCAAGAAAGAAGCTGGAGAGGCTATCTCTGTGTGACCTTGAGGTAGTCATTTCCAGAGATGTCCTCACACTTTCAGTTAAGTATGAGATGGTGAAGGAGTCCGACACTCATCTTTATGCGCTAAGCATGCAGATAGCATATACATGGGAAGCACAGGAGCCACATATATGTCTGACTACAGAAAACCAGCCTGGCACTGCCCTCTATGGGGACATGGGAAGAACACAGTCCAGTCCCCCTGCATCCAAGCACGCCCTACAGCCTCTCTATATATGTGCTGGCAAATGAGAATAAATAAAAGAGCCTGGCACAGTGCCTGGTCCACAGCAGCTACCCCACAGGGCCCGATTCCTTCCCTCCCCCTTGCCCTTGAACGTTTATCTCTCTCCTTAGGGAATGGTAGAGACAAGCAAGCGGGAAGAGGAGGGGCAGAACAAGGTCAGGAAGGCTGGGAGAGTGTGAGGGACCACAGCTGCCATCATTAATCACCCTCCCTGGAAACCTGCATCTTGTGAATCAGCATCTGTGATACTTAGTGCTAAAGGATGCGGGAGGGATGGAGATGGCACAGTCCTGGGTAGGATGGACGGTGGGGGGAAGGAGTGGGAGAGGGTAAGTCCTGTGATCAGGACTAATCTCAGTTGTATACACACACCCATACTCACACACTCATATGCATACACACTTACGTGTGGGCAGACACACCAACATTGCCTTGGTGCAGATTGTAAAGCCCCCTTCTCCTGCTGTCACCCCATCTGTGTTCACACTGTATCCCCCTCTGTCTCATCCCCAGAGCCAACCAGAACAGGCAAGGCAACTGCTGATTAATAATTTACACATTAAGAGTACAGCGAAGCCGGTCCCTTTAGAGGGGCAGGGACTCCGTAATGAGGCAAACTGGTATCACAGAAAGTGCACGAAATGGTCTACATTACATCTGCCCCTCTCAGCCCTCACCCAAGACCTGCTTGCAGGCGGTGGACTGGTTTCAGTAAACCTTGCTACCAACCAACTGTGTGACCTTGCACAGCTCCCACGCCCTCTCTGAGTCTCAGATCTGTCATCTGTGCAATGCCTGGATTAGATTACAGTATCCCCAAAGCCCCTTCTGGCTCCGAAAGTCTGTGACTTTCTGATTCTATAAGCTATTTGCATGTCCCAGCAGATGGCTAACAGCAACAGTCATTGGCTGAGCGGGTTCCCACCAATTCTCTGTGAGAAATGAGCACATGCAGCAAATGCTCTTTTTGGTTCTGATCCATGCTGCAGTCACTGTTTATAATGAAAACTCTGAATTATCAACTGTTGTCATTGTAAGGAAGGAAGGGAAAGCAGGGCAGGACAGAATCACAGGTGGCTCTTCATAATCCTGGTTCAACTACTAGGAAATGGGAGCTAGCACCACCACCGGACACTCAAGCATCTCTCTCTCTCTCTCTCTCTCTCTCTCTCTCTCTCTCTCTCTCTCTGCATGAGGTTAAATATTGTGATATCAGAACTCCGAGACAGCCCCAAGTTCTCTGTTCTCTCATTTCTATAAATATATACAAATAATACTGGTACGTGTTACATATAATATTATTATCTTCCTTGCATAGAATGCAGGACAAGAATTATAAATATTATGGGGTCATATTTGAGGTCTCAAGTCAACTGACTTTGAGTTCATTAAGGTCAATTGATTGGCGTTTACCCTGGGTGGGCCTGTTTAAACAGGAGATGGCTTCTAAAACTGGAACTGAACCTTCTTGAGGCTGGAGGCAGGTTCTCCCGGCCACTCTGATGAAATGTGCTGCCACAGGAAAGTTCCCATGGTCGCTGAGCAGCAGGAAATCATGATCACCACTGGGGCTGAGAGAGGCCCTGGGATGGCAGCCATCATGAGAGGGAGACCTCCATCCTTGACAATAGAGCATGAATCCTGCCAACAGCTATATATGCACTTGATAACACCATGAGCAGACATTCTCTCTGAATTAAGCTCAGACGCACGAGTAGCTACTTTGGGATGGTAACATACTTGTTGTTTTTAGCTGCTGTATTCCTTTGTGGTCACTTGTGACTTAGTACTATAAACACAATACAGCTACCAGCCAAATAAAATGACACACAAAGAACATCTTCCAATAAAAATGTGCCTGTGCCCTTCTCTGATGCCACAAACAAGTAGGCTGCTTCCTCTACCATTTGGGAGCTAACCAAGACCCCTCTCTTTAAGCCCATCATGGAGACTATGGCACAAAACCAGGAGCCACTGTACTGAGGAGAATCTCCTCTTTCAACATGAGGGCAGTGACATCTGTCCGGACCAGTACCAAAACAGGATGGCAGCAACCACCCCAAGGGACAAGTGCCCTTCCATTTGTCCTGGCCAATGTGGTAATGGCAGACAAATTGACTCTGTCAGCTTCCAGACCAATTGACAGCCAAACCATGCATTATGTCACTGGGAAGGTGCCCCACCCCTAACCCCACAGCAGTGCATCTTGGCATCTGGTTCAGAAAACCCACCGTCTCTCCTCCCATGCCCTTCTTCCTGCCCTCCCTCTCTGCCTGGGTACCAGTCCTCTCTTCCTGTGCTGCCACATCCTCCTTACTACAGCAGAAGTCTCATCCAGCATGACACTGTGGGCAGGGAGGGCAGCCACCAGCTGAGGCTTCAGAACTCACAGTACCAGGGCCCTGGGGACAAGAAAGAGCTGAGCCCTGTGTCTTTTACTTTAATGCCTGCCCTGACTGCCTCCCAGCCCCAATCCAGGCATCCCAGATCTTTCCTAGCTCCTTCCCTGATTTTCACAAGCTGTGAGTGAGCAGGGACTGAATCCAGAGAGGGGTATATCCAATGGCGATTTCCTGGGCCTCAAGTCTCTCTGCCCTTATCCTCTGAATATGCTAAGAGGGCTGTTGTGCTCAATCCCTGAGAGACTCAGACATGTCTTTACCAGGGGAATAACCCAGCATCTCTCTTTACCTGCTTCTGATACATCTGCCTCCACCTTCTCAAAGAACCAGACAGGAAAAAGGAATGAAAGTAATGTTTCTAGGTCCTTTCTTCAAGGAAATCCTCTACAGTTTATGTGTCTTAAGAGCTAAGGAACTCCACTAGCCACTTGAAAACGCAGCACAAAAGGTAGCAGAGTGTTCATAAGCCACCGACCTTATACACAGCCTGCCCTAGGGATTCTTGGGTTTGTATGTGCTTGCCTGTAAATGGCCCATCCTCAGGGCTGGGGCTCTGAAGACTCAGGTCTCACCCCTCCCTCCAGTGTTTCTAGATCCATTCATACCAGGTATTACCTTCCTATGTTTGTACAGACTGAGTCAGGCATCTCCATAAACCTCATGAAGATGTATATCAAAAGCACCCAAGGAGTTTGTGGAGGGTGAGGAGTCCTAGCTCCTTCTATTCAAGTGAGTGTCATTTACAATCAATTTGAAAGCCCGGCCTAGTTCCTCTGCTGCATTTTTTTTTTTTTTTTGCTGTCCTATCAAGTAAACATTAACCCCCAGAAAACCTGTGTAAGGGGTTGAAGAAGTGGTTCAATGGGTAACTTGCTCTCTGAGCAAGCATGAGGTCCTGAGTCTTAATCCCTAAGCACCCCAGTCAAAGCTAGCATGCATGATGGCTGTAACCTCAGAGCCAAGAGAGTGGAGATAGAAGGAGCTCATCTGGCTGAATTGGTGAGCTTCAGTTTCAGTGAGAGACTCTTTCTTAACAGAGCAATAGAGGAAGACTTCTGAAGTCAACATTTGACCTCCACATGAAGGAGCACACATGTGCACACATGAGCATGTTTATACACTGTGGTGGTTTGAATAGGTTTGGCCCCCATAGATTCATGTGCATCAATGCTTAGCCATAGAAAATGGTACTATTAGGAGGTGTGGCCTTGTTGGAGTGGGTGTGGTCTTGTTGGAGTGGGTGTGGCCTTGTTGGAGTAGGTGTGGCCTTGTTGGAGTAGGTGTGGCCTTGTTGGAGTAGGTGTGGCCTTGTTGGAGGAAGTATGTCACTATGGGGGTGGTCTTTAAGGTCTCATATATAAGCTCAAGCTCTGCCCAGTGCAGAAGATAATCTCTTCCTGTGGAAGACAGTGTTCTCCTGTCTGCCTTCAGATTAAGATGTAGAACTTTCAACTCCTCCAGCACCATGTCTGCCTACACGCTGCTATGCATCCTGCTATGATGATAGTGGACTGAACGTCTGAAACTGTAAGCCAACCTCAATTAAATGTTTTCCTTTATAAGAATTGTCTTGGTCATGGTGTCTCTTCACAGCAATGAAACCTGAACTAAGAACTATGAACACATACACACACAAAGAGAAACTTACGTAGGAATTACATCATGTACTTGACCCACCTACTAGATTATGAAATACTGAAAGGTTTGCTTCGTCTCTCTAAGCCTCCAGTTTTCACAGGTATAAAATGGGAACATTATGTCACAGTATTCTTTATGGTTGGGTTTTTTTATTTGTTTTTTTGAGGTAGAACTTTCCTATATAGTCCAGTCTAGCCTCAAGAATCAATTCTCCTGCCTCACTCTCCTAGGTACTTGGATTTCAGTTATGCAACACCATACCCAGCATGTTACAATATTCTTGTAAAGATTAAAATAACATCCAGGGCCAAGGATTTAGTTCAGATGCAGTGCCATTGTTAACAACACCATATTTAATGATGAAGTTCTGACTGTTCTTCACCTAAGATCAGAAATAAGGCAAGAATCTCTTCTCTCATCACCTCTATCTGACATTGTCCCTGGAAGTTCAAGCCAATGCAATAAAGCAAGAAAAGGGGAAAGAAAGGTAATTAAGAATAGGAAACATGGAGTAAACTCATATTTATTCATAGATGAGACAGTCATCTACACACAAAATCTAATAGAATCTACAAAATGAATAAGCAAGGCCAGTAAGGATACAGGCTACAAGCTGAGAATACAGAAATCAAATGCATTTGATTGTCAACCAGTTGGAAACTTAAACCTTAAAAAATAATATATTTTTCAATGTATGACATATTAATTAGGCATAAATCTGACCCATGGTGTTCAAGAAGGATGCAGTGAGAGCTACAAATATGGGTAAAAGAAATGGAAGAAAACATAAATGACTTGGAGATATAATGTGTCAATGAACCAGAAGGCTCATTATTACTAGGACATCAATCCTATCCACATTGATCAATCAATTCAATGCAATCCTGATTGAAATACCAGCAGTCTTTTTTAAAATCAAAATCATCATGAGTATTCTAAGATTTATTTGGAAATACAACAGCTTTAGAAGAACCAAAAAATTTTAAAATTGAATAAAACTGAAGGACCCACATGCTCTGAGTTAAGACTTATCATAAGGCCACAAGTGCTGTGATACTGTGGTTCCAGTACCAAGAGAAACAAATAGGTCATCCACCGAACAGAATAAATAGAACGGAATGCCCATGTCTGGTCAGCTGCTATTTTTTATAGGTTTTAAAAGAGGGGGGAGGACACCTATCCACAGTGCAAACCATATACTCACAATACAAATGAAAGCAAATGAAAAACAACAAACCAGCTCAAAGTGCACGATAAGCTTCAATGTAAGATTATACAGTTCCTGGGGGAAAATATTCACAACCAATGGATTAGGCAAAGATTTCCTAGATATAACACCAAGGATATAATCACAAAAGAAGAAAGTGATCAATTAGGCCTCAAGAAAATTTAGAATTTCCGGAGTTGGAAATTCTGTGAAGAGAATAAAAAAGCAAGCAGACACTGGAAGGAAACATTCACAAAGCACAAAGCTGATAAAGGACTTGTGTTCAGAACATAAACAAGCACTCAATGGTAAGAAAATAACCCAATTAAAACGGAAGACACAAAATATTTGAACAGCTCACCAAAGAAGCTATATGGCAAAAAAAAAAAAAAAAAAAAGAACATGAAAAGATCCTTAGCATTATTAGTCACCAGGGAACTGCAAATTAAAATCATAATGAGGGACTGTGACACAGTTATTAGAATCACTAAAACTAAAAAGACTGACTATGTTGATTCTAATGGAGGCTGTGGTGGAGCAGGAATTCTCATTCATACATGGTGCTGCTGGGAGCATACAAAATGACACAGCCAGTAGGAAGAGAATCAAAGCTGTTTCTTCCCACACCCCCACCCCCCAAGTTGCTGGAGGTTCTGGGGGGAGGAGTGCAGGGAGTCTCACTATGTAGACCAGGCTGGTCTCAAGATAACAAAAATTTGCCTCCCGAATGAGTGCTGGGATTAAAGGCATGCACTAACACACCCAGGGTGAAAAGTTTTGGTTTTATGTGTTTGCCTTTGTTTCTGAGCTGGAGATTGAATCCAGGGCCTCACATATGCTAGACAAGTGCTCAACTATGGGATGCACAAAGGGACAAAAGTTTCCAGAGAGATGTGTTTTGTTTGTTTGGGGAGGGGGGGCAAGGGCAGCATATGTGCATGCTAGGGATGGAAACTAAGGCTGCATGCTCATTAGGCAAGTGCCCTAGCCTTGTCATACACTGACTTGATTTTGGTATATTTCAGAGTCAAAATATATCCTAACGAACATGTGACACACATGTGGTTTTTAATGTCAATTACACCTCAATGAAGCTATTTCTGCTCAGTATCATGGTTGAATAAGTGTTTCATGGCTACTCCATGTTAGCCACCAGGGAAGGCCTCTCTGAAGAAGCAGAGTCACTTCCTTGAATCTTTAAATGACACCCACACACACACACACACACACACTATTGCTTGTGTTTTAAATGCTCAGTTCCTAGCTTGCAGAGCCATTTTGAAAGCCACAGAGCCTTTAGGAGGTGATGCCTACCTGGAAGAAGCAGATTACAAGTGTCTAGCTTTAAAGATTACACTCACCTCTGGTTCCTACCTAGTCTTCTGTTGCCAGTCCACCAAGAGATGAGGAACCTCTACTGCATACTACTCAACCTATGTATCCCCTACTCTGATGGACTAAAATTCCCCGAAACTGTGAGCCAAAATGACCGTTCCTTCCTTTCTGTCTCTTCTCTTGGGAATTTTTCCAGAGTGATAGGAAAAATAGCTAATAGCACAACAGTAAGCTGGATCCATTTGATTGATGGGAAGTAGCTTGGGAGAAGTCTGGAAACAGTATCCCAAGCAGAAGCAACTGTAAATACAGGGCTTCCTTGTGAACAAGGAAGAGAACGTCCTCACTGAGAGGCACATTGTACTGGGAGGGATGTTGTGGGTCACAGAGGCCACCAAGACACAGTGACTCCAGGTCAGGGAGGGATCTGTAGACCCAGCAGAGAGCCTGGGCTTTACTCCAAGTAGGGGTAGGTATCATCCAACAGAGAGGCACAATCTGATTCCCGTTGATTTGTTGCTTCTAATCATTCAACTCTGTGCCAAGGGCATGCATTATCTGTTAGAAATAAAATGTATATTGAAAACAAGATTAGCTTCACTGTCATGTGGAGGAGACTGGGTTACAAATGAGTAAGAGTGGACACTTGAAGCCCCAAGGTAACTATAACTGGTGCAGCACTCAGTAGGCTTAGGGAAGGAGACCACCAGATCAAGGCTAGCCAGGGCTTCAGAGTGGCCTAAGAAGAGTTTGAGACGGGGAAGACCAGGAGGGGAGGGGAGGGGAGGGAGGAGGAACAGAACAGAGATGATGATTAAAGACTGGGCAGAACTGCCTAGCAAGCCTAAGGACCTGGGTCTGATCCCTAATGTGAAGTCAGGGGCTTGGGGAAGTCACTTCTCACTAGATAAGACACTGCAACCACAAAGGCAGCAGTGAAGTAGAAGGTGCTTTTAAGTCTGATCTGGAGGTGGGGTCCAGAGTACACACTATAGATGGATGCTAGTGAGCAGAAATAGCTCCGAAGCTGGCTGTTGAGTTTATACAAGCATCTGGCCCTCAGGACATGGAGTCTGCTGACCTCTCTCCATTGCTCCCTCCTCAGGGTACCCCAGAGCATCCAGGCACTCCCTGGAGTCACTTTGGCTTGTCTTACTATGGTTGGCTATGTCTCAGCCTCTGTCTCTAGGCGAAGACCTCTTCTTCCTACCCCAGTGCCTTGAAAGCAAGCAGCTGCTACTTGCTGAATAAAGAAGTAGAAGAGAATGCCAGGTGTGGTGGCTTACACCTTTAATCCCAGCACTCAGCAGGCAGAGGCAGGCACATCTCTGTATGCTTGAGGCCAGCTGCTCATGTAGTGAGTTCCAGGTCAGCCAGGGATATGTAGAGAGACAATGTTTTATGAAACAAGGAGAAAAAATTGGTGTCTGGGGAGATGGTTCAGTCAGTAAAGCTACTGCCACATAAGCAGGAGGACCTGAATTCAGATCCCTAGAACCCATGGAAAAGCCAGGCATGGGAATGAGCATCTGTAGCCCTAGTAGATGGGCTGGGGGAGGCAGAGGAAGTATGGCTGGAGCTCAGTGATCATCAGTCCTGTCAAATCAGTGAACCTGTCTCAAAGAATAAGCTCTTAGAGAGAAAGAAGGATATCCTTGGCCTCCACATGCATGCACACATACATGTGCATGAGCACCAGCATGTCCACACACTTACACACACATACACACACGTGCACAAGCACCAGCATGTCCACACACACACACGCACATGTGTACACACTCACATACACACACATGTGCATGAGCACCAGCATATCCATACACACACACATACACATACACACACGTGCATAAGCACCTACATGTCCATACACATACATACACACACATATACATACACTCTCACACACATATGCACACACATGTGCATGAGCACCAGCATGTCCACACACATACACACATATGCACACACTCACATGCACACACACACATGTGCATGAGCACTAGCACGCACACACACATATATACACACACATACACATACACACATTCACACATATGTGCATGAGAACTAGCATGTCCACACACACACACACACACACACACACACACGCATGAGCACCAGCATATACATACACACACACAAACACACATACACACACGCGCGTGCAAGCACAGTGAATAGCTGAGTACCTTACAAGCTCACAAGCACTAGACAAGAGAAGCCTCTTAGCCTGCCTTGGCCGTGGCATCAGGCCTTCTGCACCACCCTGCACCACCCTCCCCTTCACTACTATGCCCCACTGTAGCAGGCTCCAGCTGTCACCACCAAAAACTGCAACTACGCGGCCAGCATGCTGGGCAGTCAGCACTAGCTGCCCTAGCCAGCAAGCCCTGACCTAGTTTGGTGCTGGCCGAGGCTGATGATGTCATCATCAGTGAAGCTCCAGGCTAGGGCTTGCGTGTTGGACTTTGAGGCTGGCTTTAGTTCTGAATGCCAGCAACCTGGGCAGAATACTATCCTGGGATGTCACAGAGAGATGAGGACACAGTCCAGCACTAGGAGTTGGGATATCAGCTCTCTGGAGACCCCATTCTCCTGCTGGGAGGTCAGTATCAGTTTCCAAATACCTCTGTGGCATCTGGGCTATATGGTCTGAACGATTTCTGAATCTTGTCTCCAATGTCCCTAGTCTTTAATGAGTGTGTTAATTCAGCAGTTTCAGCCATGCTGGCAGGGCACGGAGCTGCTGGTGAGGATACAGGTGATTAAGATATTGTCTCAACGCTCAGTGGCTCCCTGTCAGGAGTCTGAGAGAAACATCAAGCATCCAAAGCACTATGAATAATTGTGAACATGGAAACACAGCTGTGACCAATTGTGTGACAAGATCACGGGGCTCAGAGACCAGTGGAGGTTTCACAGAGGGGGTGTATCTTGAGAGATGAAGCATGGTGGAACTTTCCAAGTACAAACAGGTTACCATCAGTGGCATCAGCTCGGGCCAAGATTGTGTCTGAGGCTCCTGGGTCCATAGCCCAAACATGGGAGTGGGGGGAGGGGGAAAAGGCAGGTGCAGAGAACAAGGCTGAATTTGACCCATATGAGCCACTGTGCTATGTTCACAGGCTAAGATGATATCCTGTCAGTGATGGGGATCTAGTGAGGAACTGGAAGCCAAGAAAGGTTTGGACATTTTGGAGTTTAGGCACTCTGGTAGGTTCAATGGTTGTAAGGAAGGTCAGATTGGAGACACACAGGCACGAGAAACATGTTGGTGACAGTGATGGCATCTGGGGTCCTTGCTAGGCAGGTGGGAAGGCCTCAGGAGGAGGGTGAGTGCAGATTTCAGATGACAGCAAAGGCTATTTGCCCCCACTCATCATGCCTCCGCTCCTATTGCAGGCCTTTCAAAGCCATGACACCACCATCACCACCACCACCAATACATTGTATCCTTGTGTGTGGCTCTGTGTATCTCTCATCTCACCCTGGCATTCGCATCTAACACTGTATAGGAGACAGGGAGATACCAACGGATTGCAGGTAAATGAGGCAGAGGGGGTCATATAGGACACCGGCAGTCTCCTCTTTAGCCAGGAAAGCCTAAAGCTCTCACCCACTCTTCAAACCCTTCCATTGGACAGCATCTGTGAGATGAGCCCATCGGGAGAAGGATCAAGTCCCTAAGCCCTGAGCTCTCTACCAACCACAAAGTGATAGCCTGCTCCCCGAGAAGCCAGATAAGACTGTTGAGGGATCAAGATGTCCCCAAGTTGGGCACTCAGCTGCTATTAAGTGGCCTTAACTGTCTCCCCAGGGTTGAGAGTGCCACTGAGCACTTGAACGGGATTGAACGGGACAAGGGAAGGGCTAACCAGCTGATCTCCTGGCTGGAAGGAGAAGGCCCCAAGTACCATTTAATGCAGTATGACACCAGGGCCCCCTGGCAGCACAATATTCCGTGTCATGGAAATCAAGCCTGACATCTCCTCCCTGCTGCCCCAGCATCTGTCTTCCCAACCATGTCTACTCCAGAACCCCAGGGGTCAGGGTCAAAAAAGGGAGGTCCCCAAAGCCCCACCCTTGTCACCATGGGCTATGTAGCAGGAGCCAGCTGCACTGCAGTGGCTCTGGTGGGCAGAAGGGCAGCCCCGGAGGGGCAAGAAGGAGACAGATTCATGGGGAAACCAGAAACAAATAGAGAAAGACAGTTGAGTGTCTACAGAAAACCCTAGTGGTAAAGAAATCAGATCCTAGCTAGGCATGGAAGCTCACACTTATTGTCCCAGCACTTCTGGAAGGTTAAGGCAGGAGGATTGCCATGAGTTTGAAGTCAGCCTGGTCTACAGATTGAGACCTTTTGGGAAGGGGGTAGGTATGCTGGGACAGTCCCTTTGAGTAAGTTACTTCATCTCTCCAAAAGTCAAAATCTACATCTATAATAATCAGGGGAGAGTGTTACTATTCCTGTCGATACGGGGTTTGTTTAGTTTTTATTGTTGGTTTTTGTTTTGTGTTGCTTAGGAAAGAGGGCATTTGTTAGAAAGAAAATCCAAAGACCAGATTCTGGGAGGATGAAGCCAGATCTTACATCAGTACAAGCTACTAGGGATGGTAGGGTAGTGGTGCTAAGCAGAAAAGCTAGGCCTCCCTTCCAGTGGGCAGAGGTGATGGTGAAGGCCTTGCCTATTTTATCCTGGCTCCAGGGAGTATCTGGGGATCAGAACTCTGCCAGTGAACCCACCAATCCTTATGAACTTGCCTTCCCCATCTTGTTCAGGTCCCTTACCAAAGGAGAAGACAGAAAATAATCAGTGGTTACCCAAAGGCCACAAATACCCAGTGATCCCACGTACCACTTTGACTTTTATGGGAACTATCTTACAAGCTACATTGTATCAGTGGAACCAATAGCAAAAGAGCTCCCTTGTCTCCCACAGTAACAGCACCTGCAGGTCCCAGCATCACAAAGCTCCTCCCACTAATGATCTCTTTACTTCTCCCCTGTGCAGGAGGTACGAAACCACTTTCCATGTGCCAGGTGCAGAAACAAAGTCTCTGAGCATTCAGCTATTTTATAACTCAGGCAGCCCTGTGGGAACAGAGCTTTGAACACTCATTCATCCTCCACACCCTTGAAGGTCCTCACAGAGCTCTGCATATGCCTCACACATTACAGGCCAAAAACATGAGGATGGTAGAGCAAGAACAGGAGGGGTCTTCAGGAATGGGTATCATCTGGTGTTGTCTGCTGGACTCGATGATGACCACACCCTGACATTGACAGTCAGCATCCCCTGAGCACCTTCTGTATACATCTCCTGAGCACCGGCTGTGTACATCTCCTCAGCACCTGCTCGATACACAGCCAGGGGTGCTGATGCTGGAGGAAGGGCATATCAGGACCTCAAGGTGAAGACAGAATTACACCTTTGTCTCCACTGTGGTGTACCAAACTCAGGTACCATTTCACAGGTGAGGAAGCTGAGCTACAAAAAGGATTCTAGAGCAGAGGAGGCAAAGTTTTTCTGTGATGTCTTAAGCCTCACAGTCCATGTCTGTGTCTGTAGTATGTTACTAGTCTGTGGTTGTTTTTTTGTTTGTTTGTTTTTAAAGGATTTTTGACATTTTGTTTAGTTGGGGGGTAGGAGGTATATACCATGGAGTTCATGTGGAAAGAAGAAGACGACTTGGAAGAGTTGGCTCTCTCCTTCTACCATATGGGCCCTGGAGATCAATCTAAGTCATGGGGGGGGGGGGGGAAGAGAGCAGCAAGTACCTTCACCTGCTAAGGAATCTTGCTGGCCCTCTTTCTTTCTCTTTTTTTTTTTTTTTCTTTCACTGCAGCTCTTTAAAAAATATAGACACTCACAATGAATGCATGTATCAAAACATCACACTGTACCCCTGTATATGTATAATTATTACCTGTCAATTAAGAGCTCATTTAAATGAAGCTGGGGAGATAACTCAATAAAGAGCTCAATCTGAGTACTTTAAATGTAAGAAAGCCACATGAGAAAGCCAGATGTAGCTGTGTAGTTATAATCCAAGTACTGGGGGGATCATAGACAGGCAGACCCTTGCGCCTAGCTGGACAGACACTCGGGCCTATTTGGTGAGTCCCATAATAAGGTGGATAACACCTAAGGAGTGACAGCTAGGGTTGTCCTCTGACCTCCACATGGGCATGCATACATGTACACATGTGCACACACGCGCGCGCGCACACACACACACACACACACACACACACAAGAATTTAAGTATTCTCAGTTTGAGGGTCACATAAGACAGGTTGGCAACAGGTGGAATTTGGTCCACAGCTACCATTTGTCAACCTCTGTTCTGGTGAGTCAAGCAATCAATTGCTTCTTGAGCTAAGGTTCATTCGACTAACCAATCGAGACTCCACTCCTGCTCTGTTCAGAGCCTGTGTTGAGACCTGGCTGTATTTGTTATATAGTTCGTGTCCTGGGGATAGGGGATACCTACAGCACTGGAGAAGACTGCACACTGTCAGCTCAGTGCATGCTGGGAAGTGATTCAGGACAGGGCAACCAGAGTCAGGAAAGGGTTTGTTTGTTTGTTTTTGTTTGTTTGTTTGTTTGTTGTTTTGTGGGTCTCCTATGTGGCCCAGGGTGGGGACGAAGAAGGGCATTTGAATCTCTCCCTACTTACTTACATCTGCCCCCTCCCACAATGCGTGTGGTTCAGAAGGGTGATGACCCTTGACCCTTTTTGACCATTCCACACAAGTACCCACAGTGCCTAGCAAAAACAAGTGCAATCACACTGGAGGAGGGACAGCTGGTGGGAGCTGCTGAAGGACCAGGAACAACTGACTGGATGCTTACCCTTCCTGCTCCAGGGTGGACCTGTGGTGCCTAAGCAATTGCCACCCCAACCCTCTCACCTTCACCCCCACCCTGGCCACTCTACTGATTCACCCAGTCAAGCATGCTTAATTAAGCCCCAGCTAACCACATCTTCTGAGTGAGAGGAAAAGTCGGGACTCTAGTTGGGTGCAGAGCCAGAAGGAGCTGAGTGGACTTCCAGTCTGCAAGGAGAACCACACACCATGGGCACTAGCTGGGAACCTTCGAGAATGAAGAATACCAGGTTCTCAGACCGCACATTTGAGGACAGGCCCTGCTCGGAGCCTTTTGTTTGTCATCTTAAATCTCCAAACTTCCTGCTGCCTCCCTTTTGCAAATGAGGAAATCGAGGTCACACAGCTAAGGAGAAGGAGTTAGAGGACTCTCCTTTTTCTATTTTGCATCACCATCAAGAAGGAGTGCTCAGAGAAGGGAAAGGCAGTGTGCCCTGAGCTCCCTGTCCAGGAACATGGGCTCATCTAGGTAGCAAGTCCCATCCTCATTCACACCCAGAGGTACCACAGCATTGTCATGGTGACTCATCTTCATACTGTATCTTTATATGCCAGGTCCTGAAGACATGAGTTAGAGAAAGAGCCCCTCCCACAGGGAACTGACAGATCAGGCAACAAAGAAACAAATACTCTAGACTGTTAAGACACACTGGTACCCTGGAGAAGCAGAAGGTATGATGTATCTACATGTACCAGCTGCCAGGGGCTCCCTACCCTGGGCTTCCCCTTCAGTCTATAGTCCTGTGCTTGTTGTTATGGTTGTGACAGCTCAGCACACACTAGACTGTGTACTCCAGGGTGTCACTAAGCAGATATGGTACCTGGTATAAATCTAGTGCCTGAGCAATAGTCTGAAGTGAATGAGTGAATGAATGAATGAATGAATGAATGAATGAATGGCTGAACCATAATTCCCACTCCCCAGGAGCCTGACATTTAGGAGGAAATCTTGAGATATGTATAAACTTTTACAATCTCTATGTTGAATGCCTCAAGAACAAAGAGGTAGATGGTGCACAGGGGAAGAGAAAGGGACCCATCCCCACCCAAGAAAGCTGGGCCAGGCATCTTGGAGAGGGAGATGCTGTGGCCATACCTTGAGAGCATCCTATGGCCATGAGGAAGGGGGATCCATGAGCTGAGAGGACAACCCTCACAAAGCCACCTCTGAGCTCTGTTGAAGAGACTCTCTACAGCTTTATGAAGCTAGATTACAGGTGAGGGTGTGAAAGGGAAGCAAGGAGTCGGAGCTAGAGATGGTGGTGGGGAGGAGCTGGGACTGTTCACAGGTCTTCCTGCTATGACAGAGGACAGATCTTACTCCCAGACAACTGGAATTACTGGAGGGATTTAAGCAAAGAGATACATTTCACCTCTGTGTTGGAAAATGGCCCTGCAGGGGGTGAGAAAGAAGGGCTGGGAGAAGGGAAGCTCTGGCAGGCGGACCATTAGGAAACCCGGAGGAACAGAGAGGTGTAGGAGTGGGAACTGTGGAGATCAGCGAGTATCAGAGGCAGGCCAAGAGTGAGAGGAAAAGGACAGACGCAAGCAGCCATTGGCTGTGAATGAGGAAAGAGGTCATGTAAGCTCTCAGACCCTCAGTCCATTCTATAAAATGAGGATAAGATGAACTACCCAGCAGTGTCATTGTGGGCATTCGTGGGGGTTCATGGAGGGAAACTGAAAGGCCAGAACAGGATCTGGCAGGCAGAGGCAGCTTTTCCTCCCTGCATCTTGCTGTGCCTTTGTACTACATCTTAGACTATTGGGCCTTAATATCACAAGAATACACAGGACGTGCAACCTTTACCATCACTGAGTGCACAGCTCTACAAGACTCAATGCCTGAGGTTGTGCAGACATCACCATCCATCTCCAAAATCACATGCATGTTGCAAATGGAAAACCTGTACCTGGTGAATACTGACTCCCATTTCCCCTTCCCCCAGCCCTGTCTCTGTGATTTTTAACTGCTAAAGTATTTCACATGAGTGGAATCATCCAGAATCTATCCTTCCTTGCTTGGCTTATTTTACTTAGCAAAACCTCCTGAGGTTTATCCCTATTGGAGCCTATGCCATATTCCCATTCCTTGACAGGTATGGTGGCTCATATCTCAGAAGGTTGAGACTGGAGGATTGCCATAATTACCAGGCCAGCTTGACCTTCAGAGTATCCTGTCTTAGATAGATAGATGATAGATAGATAGATACTTTTTAAAGCACAAGTAGTATGCTTTGGTTGTACCCACATTCCATATTTTACATGTCTATTTATCTCATAGTGGTCAGGTGAAATATGGATTACCTCCATTCTTTAGCTACTGTTTCCACTAAGGACACGGTGTACAGTAAGTTTTGATGACTCTGTTTTCTTTTTTAAAAATATATACCCAGAAGTGGAATTACAAGATCATGTGATGGTTCTATGTTTAACTTTTTGAGGCACCACCATAGTGTTTTCCAGCTGCACCACCTCCCATCCCCACTACCAGCTGTGCAAGGGCTTCATTAACACTTACTGTGGCCTGATATTATGCTAGGAAGTTATCCTAGGGGATGTGAGATGGGCCAGCTTGCAGTTTTTCAGCAGGGTGCAGGGTCGGGCTCACAGGGAATGAATGAGCTGTCTCAAGATGGAAGGCAGGGTCCTCTGGGCTGTAGCATCATCACTTGGCAGAGGCCTGTGAGGGCTCCCACCAGGGCAGGCCACCAGAGGGGCTCCAGGTCCAGCAGAGACAGCCCACTCAAAGCTGAAAGTTTATGTACAGCCTGTTTCTGAAGGGGGTCTCACAGTGTGTGTTACTCACCCCACCTCCAGAGTCCACTGAGAAATCAAAAGCCACTCAAGGCCTTTCAAACAGATGGATTTAATTGATGGATTCAATTCTGTCTTACGACAGAAGAGGTAGAGAGCTCGCCTTAGCCACGTAGAAAGCTGTTCCCTTCATGGGGCTGGAACTGGGGAATGTCCTAAGAGCTCAACACAGAGACCACCAAACATGACATGGAGCCACTGCAGTCAACCAGAGAGAACTGGGCTATGAGGAGGGGCTTGTTCACAGGAGCCAAGGAGAGAGGCAGATGCTGTAGAAATACAGCCCCACAGAGACAGAGAGAGATCTTGGCTTCTCTCTCTACCCACCTTCTTTCAGTGGCTTTAATTGGCTGGGCTCATCCAGAGCCAGAAGGTAAGAAAGTCTGGGAAATGAAGCTTCCTTGAGACATACAAACCAGAGCTGGGAAGAGCAGAATATGATCAGGAAGCAAATTATGGGTACATTCATTGATCCTTCCATCCATCCTCGCATTTACTAAGCATCGACAAGCAGGGGGATTTAAATGCAGACGAATGCTGGGTCCTGCCCTCAAAGTGCTCAGGATCCAGCAGTATTAGGACTGTATCTTGCCTCATTCACTCACAGCTGGCCAGAGGCATCTATTCACCCAGCCTGAAGCAGGAATCCTGTAGGACTATGGAGTAGGGGGTTGGGCAGGGGCTGGAAGCTTACAGGGTACCAAGAGGCTGGGTCTGAGTTCCCCCTTGGCTGGGGATTGGGAAGGGCAACTTGCTCAGCTGCTGAGCCTCCTCCCCAGGTGGAAAGCTCAGCTCAGAATGAAATGATTCTAAAAAGGAAAGAAACCCCTTAAATCCCACTGTTTGTCTTTGGAACCTGGGAAGTGCTGGTGTAATGAACATGAAACGCTTAGGCTACTCAGAAGTCGCCTTTGAAACCTTACAGGCTGGCTTTGTCAAGGAGCAGCCCTCCTTTTCAAAGCCTCCTGGCTCCAAGCTAACCTCTCCTCCCTCATCCCTAGCAGACGATGGCTAATTAACTGGAAATGTTAAATGTTTCCTGGCTCTACAAGAGAGAAGTCCATGGTTTTCTGGGTACCTGGTAGCAGGACCTCTACTACCACTGAACCCCAGGAATGCCTCCCCTCTCTACTGTGCCCATAGTAGGTTCTTCTCCATGCCTAGCTGTTTCCCAGCGTACCTTCTCACTGGCTGTGCTGAAACACACCCCTGTGTCCTAAAATTTGTCTTCTCCTAAACGTGCCTCTTCCCAGAAGCTTCCCCAGACTTACCCTATGAGTGATGCCAAGCCACACTCTAGGTCTTCACTCCAACTGGTCTCTGTGCACATCTGTCCTTGAATGACCAGGCCTGGAAGTATCCCTCAACCTAACTGAAGCAAAATGTCTCCAAACACAACCACTGCTGAATATTCTTACCGACTTGGGGAGCAGAGAGGTGTATGACCCCCAGCCTCACCTCTCAGGTATCACAGGTGGGCAACTTGACATTGTAGCTTGTCTATGATGCCACATAATAACCTTGAGCAAGGCATGCCTTGCTCTCTAGGCTTTAGGTGTCATCTGTAAAGAGAAATGGTAGAACTGTACCAACCCAGCCCACTGGCCCTCAAATGGGGCTACCCCCACCATTTTGACTGAATACATCTGAAGGGGCCTGAAATCTGCATTCCGTTTCCACCTCACTATGTAGTCCTAGCTGGCGCTGAGCTTAAGGCAACCCTTCTGCCTGTCTCCCGAGTGCTGGGATCATCTTTACATCTTTTATGCTCTCATGCCTTACCTAAGAATCTGCATTTCTAATGTCTCCAGGTGCTGAGGCTCCTGCTGAGGACACTATGATGAAGAACTTGTGAGAGGGTATGGTGAGGGTTGGTAGGTGGGTTTGAGCTGTTTTGTCAGAATAAGACTATGTTTACAGGAAGCTCACACAGGAGCATGTAGCTAAGCAGCTGGGAGAGACTGGGCAGGGCCCACCTTGCCATAAGCGTTATGGATTTGTGGTTTTGTTTGCCTTCATGTCTGAGCAAGACTTAATCACCACTGAGTGTCCAAGCTGGAAAAAGTTTGGAAGCCTATCAACTAAAAGAGAGGTCAGGGAAGTCCCTTACTGGTGACATTCCAGAATCCTGTGGTCCCTGCAGTCCCTTCCCAGGCTCCTTTGGTTTGCCTGTGCTCACAGCCAAGGGATTCAGGAAGCAAGGACAAGCATTGAATTGTAGGGGAGAGAGCAAAGGAAGCTGGTGAGCTCCAGATCATTGTCAGCTTGGGGCATATTTCACCAAGGATGCACCATGAAGTAGTGTGGATTATAAACACACACACACACACACACACACACACACACACACACGAGAGAGAGAGAAAGAGAGAGAGAGAGAGAGAGAGAGAGAGAGAGAGAGCGCTCTAGAAACAGTCTGGCATCCACCAGCTGGGCTAGGCAGTTCCTGCAAAGCAAGACAGGGTTAAGTGCTCTGTCTACATGCAAGGGAGTAAATTTGTACACATGTGTGATATCTGTGTGTACAAGAAAGTCACTGAGGGAGTTTTGATCGGCATGACCAGGTACAGACAAATTTAAATGAAAGAAGACTCCTCAAAGCTGAATACAATGAGCCATACCTTTAATCCCAGCACTCAGGAGGCAGAAGCAGGCAGATTTCTGTGAGTTCGAGGCCAGCTGGTTTACATGGTAAATTCCATGACAGCCAAGACTACATAGTGAGACCTTGTCTAACAGAAAAAGAGAGGAACGAGGGGGAGTTGGAGGAGGAGGAGGAGTTACAGTAGAAGGTAGAAGAGGAGGAGGGAGAGGGAGAAAAGGAGGAGGAGGGAGGAGGAAGAGGAAGAGCAAGAGGAAGAAATTGTCTCCCCAACCCTCAAAGTTTCATAGTTCAGGACCCTCAGTTCCAAGCCCCAAACTCTAGGGCCTAGAGGATTTCATAAGAAGGCAGGGATTCCTCTGCAACTAGAACCAGGCTTTCCTGCTGCCTGGGTCAGGATCTGCCTCAACTCTACACAGATGCCAAAGGCGCTCCCACACACCACAGTGACATCAGCTGAAATGAATGGAGCATCATGGCAAAGAGACAAAAATTTCACAGAAAAGAATCCAAAGCAGACAAATCCCTTCCAGCCATGCTGTCCCCACCCACGTCGCGGTATCCTGTCCAGCTGCTCCTAGGGATGCTCCAGGAAGGAACCTGCCCTACTTGCAGCCAGGCTTGAGAGTGGCCCAAGAGTTACAGGGACTTCAAGGTCAACAACACCAGGCCTGAGAAGCCTCCTTAGCAGTCTGAGCCCACTGGGAAATCTGGAGGCAGGAGGTGGTAGAGAGAAGCAACAGAGAACACACCCAGACCCTTAAGATGAATAAGGTTCTCCAAAACCAAGAGCTCTATGTGGACTGGACAGAAAGACCAGCAAACAGCAGCCAAGAAGTTGTGTGTGTGCATCTCTCTCTCTCTCTCTCTCTCTCTCTCTCTCTCTCTCTCTGTGTGTGTGTGTGTGCTTATCAAATTGTATGAAAGTATTTGTGCAAACCCAAGAAAGGCTAGCAGAGAATTACACAGGTCAAAGAAAACACACACAAACTAGGCATGCACATACACATATATGTGTTCACACATGTGTACATACGCACACATGGACATACAGATACACACACATATGCACTCATGTATACACACACATACACACACACATAAACACACGAAGGCTGTGTGTAGGTGGTACCAGGAACAGGAAAGGCAAGGTGAGAGCGAAGAGTTGAACTGCCCTCAGAGTGAGCCAAGAACAGACTTGTTTGTGTCTGTGGCAGTGGGCTGTGACAGAAGAGAACAGAGCATGCCTGTGCGTGTGGACCACATGAGTATGTGCCTCAGGAACCTGTGGCTGCCCCTGTAGTCAGCAGCCCACAGTGTACTCTCACACTTTTGAGGGGTCAGGCACTTCCAGCTAGAGTCCCCTCCTCTGGAATCCTAGCTCACAGCCCCTGGCACTTACTACTCAGGATTTGTCCTGCCTTCAAACCCAGGATGCTCCTTGTCCCTCAACTTCTTCCTTCCTAGGAACTAATATGACAGTCCCCAACTCTGGAACAAGCCTCTCTGTTCTGAGGACAGCTATGGCATCCCCGCCAGTACAATAACCACTAAACAATATGCCTGACCTGATCCCATCCACCTCACCTCACCTCATGTGACTGAATTCAAATAATGGGCCCAATAAACGAGGATACCGAGTCACAGCCTTGACATCAGAGTTTTTCTCTAAAACCTTGTGACCTTGTGCAAGCTACTTAGGCCTTCCCAAGCCCCTCTCCCACCATCTCTTCCTCTCCTTTCTCTCCTTCCTCTTCCTCCTCCCCTCTCCTTCTCTCCCCTCCTCCTCCTTCTTTTTAAAAGAATAGAATTCTTGTAGGGATTAAATAATATAATGTGATAAAGAACGTGAAGCCCCTGGCATTGCACCAGCTACAAAGCAAACACTTCCTTTTCGGTCTCTAATTCACTCTCCCAGGAGTAAATTGGCTAAAACTCCCAGGGGCTTCCCAAGTCACACCACCTGCCTGAAATTGGAGGTGACCTTAGAAGTCATGTGTTCTAGATCCCACCTCACCAAGTTGTAAATGAAGACTCTCATTCCTGGAGAGGCCTGTGTATTGACACTGAAGCAGAGATCAGCACACAGATTGCTGCCTCATCTTGGCGTGCAGTCTTAGCATTCAGCCTTCAGCCAGAGAAGGGTCAGAGCAGGGAACTTCCAAGGTTGGCTCCCTTTGGCTTGGAAATGACACTGAGCTCTGGAGTTGGGAGCGAGGGGTCAGAGATCAGAAAAATAAGGACTCTGTGGCATGGAGCTCTGCTCTGGCCCAAGTCAGATCCCCTTCATTTCCTGCCTCTACCTTGCTTCCCACCTCAGCTGTGACCCACAGGACCCACACAGTGCTAAGGATAGCAGGTCTATGCTGGGACTTGTCTTTTCCTTGAGCAAGAGTCCCAGAAAACCAAAGAAGGAATGCTGGGAGGGCAGCAGACGTCATGTTTCTTCTTGTGTCTGTCACACCCTGCATGGGAGGTTTCTGCGAGAGGAATAAGTATGTGAGCCAGGAGTGATGAGGCTGGCCCCTCACTCAACACTAGCCTAGGACTCAGTATGTAGCCCAGGCAGGCATCAAACATGCAGCAATCCTCCTGCCTCAGCCTCCCAAGTACAGGGATTATAGGCATAAACCACCACATACTGCGGTATATTATGAGGTTTAATTTGATAGGAATCTACGAAATGCTCAGAATAATAGATGGCATATAACAAAAGTTAGGTAAGTACTAGCCATGCTTGTTACTTATTTAACTACCAAACAAACAAACAAACAAAAAAAGTGTTGGGTTCATCTGCTAGGTGTACCACCATAGGTAGAATGCTGGAGAAGAAACCCAGGGCCTCCAGCACTGCCAAGGAAACGCTACCACTGACCTCCATCCCAACTCAGTCTATCAATAATCATATAAAAACTATGTATTTAACAAACCATGATGCAGATAAAGAACAGAGCACGCTGAGGACCTTTACCAGGAAACCAAATGAGCCTGCAAGGTCAAATCAGGCTCTCTGGAAGGGACAAGTCTCATAATGAGTCTGCACATCTGTGTGCTCATTAGAATCTGCAGATGCATAAGGTGGTCAAAACCCAGCTATGCCCTGCTGGTCTAGCCAAGGCGCATGCGATCGATCGATCGATCGATCGATGAACTGAAACTTTCTCACCTGAGCTGCTACTGCTTCTCTCTGGAGTCCCGGGGCAGCAGAGTTGGCGGGTTGGGGGTTGGGGCGGGGCAGAGATGTGAGGCAGAACCAAGCTTTCTGCTCCCAGCCTTCCTGTTGTCCAGTTGTAAGCAGGTCCTCTTCCTGTGGACTTCCTGCACCAACTGACCTCCTTATGGGTCACAGCTGTTTACTGCCCACTGTCCCAGGCCAATGCCCCATCAGGAGGGAAAAAAAATCAGTGTGTTCTGCAAGGTGTGTTACTGTCTCTTATTACGGCTACTGTCTCCACTTAGTCAATGAAATAAACAGGCTCAAACAGTGAAATCACTTTACCAAGGTCACAGCTGAGACAAGAAACCCCTAGGTATCCAACAAACCCTGCAATCTTCTTCCTTTTAAAAAAAAATTGTTCTTAATTTATTATATATTCTTGTTAATTGTTCTTAATATAATATATATAATATATTTAAAATATATCCTTTGACAATTTTGTACATGTACATAATGTATTTTTATCATCTTCTTTCCCGCATCTCCTCTATACCTTGCCACCTTAAGCCAGTATAATATGGTTTTCTTTTTTCTTTTCTTTTTCAAATACAATTTGTGTGTGCATGCACGTATCACAGCAGGTGTGTGAATATCAGAAGGCATCTTTGAGGAGTCCATTCTCTGCCTCCACCATGGGTTCCAAGGGTTGAACTCAGGTTGTCAGGCTTGTATGGCAAAGAGCCTTTCCCCACTGAGCCATCTCCCTGGCCTTTTAAATACTATGAGTAATAATTATTATTATAGCTAATACTTACATAGCACTTCCCTTTCTACATGTTGTGCATTCTTAAATTATTTAATCTCCATCATAACCCATGCCACCTACCCAAGGTCAACAATTTTCCTGCTCAAAATCAGACTGGAAGAACCGGGAGCCTTAGCAGTCCTAGACCTCAGAAGGAGGAGGAAATAAGTCCAGGAGTGGGTGGAGCAGTGATACCCAGGGCCCATCCTGGCCTGCCATAATCTGCCTCTACCAAGTATCTCCAAGAATCCAGGGTTCTTGCTTCCTCTTTGACTTGGCTCCTCTTCTCCTTCAGTTCTCCTAGGCTCATGATGGCTGAGGTACTGCCTTGCTCAGCTCTGTCATCTACCAACTTGACCAGAATTCCAGGGCTCTTCTGTCATTGGTGATGATCTGCTCAGAGGCTTCTGAAAGATGGTAGCAAACACTAAAACTCCCTCTTACTGATCTACTTGGGTTTATCTCCTCAGAAGGTAATCTCAATCCAGCACCAGGGGCTTGACCCAAAACCCAGAACCCAGAACCCAGAACCCAGGACAGAGATAGCTCAATGCCCTCCACACAGAGAAGGTGGCCAATATCCAGCTCAACTTTATCCCACAAGCTCTGCCCAATTTCCATCAATCCTGACCCTTTAAGGGACCTTTTCAGAGCCAGCCCTCTCCCCCTCTCCCCCTCTCCCCCTCTCCCCCTCTCCCCCTCCCCCCATTACATAGGCCCAGCTCTGTTCCTCTCAACAGAGAACAGAGAGGGTCTAATGGAAGGCTGGAGCATGAGAGGACATGGGTGACTGGGGAACCTGGAGGATTAACTTGGATTTTGTTTGTTAGCCTCTGACACTATTTTGCCATAGGTGCACAAACACAAAGTGTCTGTACCCCTCCTTTTTTCCTGGCAAAATAAAAGTAGACAACTGGTTTGTCCCAAAGTCATCCCCACAGGGAAGCAAAAAGAGCTCTCTAGCTGGTGCTGGGGGTAAGCACACAGGGAGGCAGAAGTAGAGATAAGCTGACTGAGCCATAGCCTTGAGGTGATTGACATGGGCTCCCACCTTCCCCCAGGTCCCCAGGCTCAACCCTCCAGAGGTCTGTGTAAAGGACAGAGCCAGTGTGGAGAGAAAGAAGCCTGTAGCAAGAGGCTAGGAAGCTCCATGGAATGAAGGCTGACATTAGAGGTTCCTGTGGACACTCACGAGAGGCAGCAAGTGGAAAAAGTGGATCCTGTTGAAAGGATGCCCACCCCCATCTCATACAGAGCATCTGAACGTGGCCTTGTGCTGAGCTGGCATGTTTCTGCCTCCCAGTTGGACCACAAAATGGGAGGGAGCATCCATAAAGCTCCAGAGTTGCCTCTGTGGCCCTAAGCTCCACCACGGACTGCCGCTTCCCCCCTTTAATTGGCCATAATTTCTGTGATTTGCAGGCCCCAAGCTTGCCCCAGGCCCATTCTCTGTCATGATGGATGGCCAGAAACAGTAAGCCATTCCCATTAGCCCAGAGCTGACCCAGCCTGGCCACTTGGAGCTGATATAGCAGGGTCCACTGGGAAACAAGACACCCAGATCTTGCCTCTCTTGATCAGAGCCAAACCTAGACCCTGGAGCCCAGAAACAGGTGCTACACTTTGGCTTTTATCCAAGAGAATCTTGTATCAGATTTCTAACCCTGGGCAGGATTGTAAGATAGGAACTGGCTGTTGCTCTAAGCTCCAGAGTTTGCGCCATTTGTTACAGCATCGGTAGGAAACACATACACATGCTGAGCACTTTGGGGGTGTCTGGCACACAGCAAGAGTTCAACAGCCATCATCTCATTGTCCCTTTCATTTTCTTTATGGTTGGAGAGGATGGAAGCTTCCCAGAACCCGTATCTCACTCTTCTGGGGACTGGAGACTGAATGTAACACTGCCAATGGGTAGGAAGTGCCTCGGAGAAAAACCATCACTTGGCACATTACACTTGGTAAATATAAGACAGATGATCAGCATCCCTGCCGTCCCTTTCTTTTAAAGAACAGGAGTAGTGGGCACCCGGGAGAGAGGGGTGGGCCCATCTAGCACAGACATAAAGATGTTCCTATCCTTGCCTCTGCAGAGATGACAGCTGGGGGCTTAATTGTACCCCATCCCACTCCTTACAATGATACTGCAGGGAGGCTGGGTGACTGAGGAAGGTTTGGCCCTTGGCATCAAACCTTGCACCCACTGTGCAATGTGCAAAAGAACAAGACGTGTCTTAGGAAGGACTTGGAGTTAGACAAAAGGAGGACTTCTCTGCTGCCCAGATAATGTAGGACTTACTCTGAAGACCTGAGAAAGTAAGAGGGTTAATTATTCTTCTGTCCTGCTGTGAGCTAAAGGGGGGAGGAATGGGGAAGGAGATGAGATGTCCCCCCAACCTCAGTCTGGCTAATCAATTAGGGGTCACTCCACCCACAGAATACACCTCCTCAGTACCCCCTCTCAGTTTCTACTCTCACCAGTGAAAGGGAGGCTTTCCCAGTCCCTCCAGCCTGTGGCACTTTGCACTGCAGAAGCTTTCCATCCCAGCCTTCTTTACCCTCAGTAACTTCACAACCTCCCTTGAGAGGGAAGAGGTGCAGACATCTGCCCCCTGTGGATCTTCTACTTGGTAGCCTGTCATAGACTGAGCCCAGTGTAGATACCAGAATGGTGTAGTGCTCATTAGTTGTCCTCAGGACAGGGATACTTCTTGTCAGAGCACAGCACACTGGCCTTGAGTGATATGAGCTGGCTGCTGGCAAGGTCCATGGCTGTTTATTTACCACAGGATCCCAGAGGGACTGAATTTTTTGTTTGTCTTGTTTTATTTGAGATAGAGTCTCACTCTAGCTCTGGCTGTCCTGGACTCACTCTGCAGACCAAACTATGCTTAAATTCACAGAGATCCACCTGCCTCTGCCTCCCAGGTGCTGGATTTGAAGGCACTCGTGACTATGCCCAGCTGGGATTGAATTTGAACTAGTCTAGAAGACACATTTCTGGGCATGTCTGTAAGATTGTTTCCAGCGTAGTTAACTGAGGAGACAAGGCTTACCCAGAAAGGATGAAACAGCACTATCCCATAAGCTGGGTTCTGTACTGAATTTAAAAAAAAAAAGGGAAAAAGCCGCGCATTCCTCTCTCTCTCTCTCTCTCTCTCTCTCTCTCTCTCTCTCTCTCTCTCTCTCCCTGCTTCCTGACCAACTTCCTCAGCCCCTACTGTCACAGCTATGATCAAAGGGAACCTGCATATGCCTCAAGCTCACAGTAGAATATGGTATCAGCATCCACACAGTGCTGGGTTTGCAGGCATGCACAATACAAGGGTTACAAGATCATGAGTGATTCACACCAAGGTTCCAGAAAGCTGCTGAGACCATGAGCTGCATAGCATGGTTGGATTTCCAGGCAAGGAAGGCCTGAGAGGCAACGGCATGAGACTACAGAGATGAACCTAAGGTTGCAGTGAGAATCCCAGGTTTTAAGGAATTCCAAGTGTAGGACATCTGCTTAGAGAAGCTATGGAACCAAGCTGAGAGAGTAGCTATGTGTGATCCAGGCAACAGAATTGAAGAAGGGCTGCACACAGCGAGCCCAGCTGACGTCACCATAACCTCAGAAGCTGTGTATCTGTGGGTTTCAGTGTTTGCTTCTGAGTCTCTCTCTCTCTCTCTGTCTCTGAAACAGGAATGTTGATTCTGTGTCACTCTGTATTGGAAGTATATTAACTTTTTTTTATTTTACAGGAGCTCACAGTTAAGAGATTGCCTTGAGTCTCGGAGAATGCTTTGAACAATTTATTATGAGATTCCCATGAAGCTTTGAGGACCAGGGGTGGAATGTTATGATTTTTAAAATGATATATTTGAGCATCAAGTTGACAAGGGGTGGGTTTGCAATGGTTAATCTTCATTTTCAACTTAACTAGGTTTAGCATCACCTAGAAAACATCTGGGAGCATCTGTAAGGGCATTTCCAGAGAGTTTTACTGAGGATAGAGGGCCCACCCTGAATGTAGGTAGCAGCATCCCATGTACTGGGGTCCCAAACCGAATAAAAAAAGGTAAAGAAGGGAAGCCAGATGAGCACCCACATTCATTCTGTCTGTCTACTGACTGTGGACTCAAAATGACCAACTCCTGCCACCATGCCCCCTCCACCATGATGGACTGCACCCTCAAATCGTGAGCCCAAAGAAACACTTTCTTCCTTAAATTGCTTTTGTATGATATTTTTTCATAGGAAAGAGAACAGGAATTAACACAGGCCCTAAATCCAGTGACTAGAGAAGGAGATGCCCATTGAAGAATAACCCCAGGAACCCCAGGGCTCCTCCAGCAGAGAGCTCAGGGGGGAGCCACTCTTGCTAGAGCAGATCCCTATGAAAACAGAGCAGGAGTAAGCTAGGTTGTGGGCTGAGAAACCCCTGCTCCATGGGACACATGGATCCATCAAAGGACACATGCAGGAGTCACTGGCAGCCTGGGTGGCCTCGCTATCCCAAGTTTCCTTACCTCTGAAGTTCAGCTCCAAGCTGACATATTCCCACTGCCCTTGCTCTGCCCCCCCCCCCCCCATCTCATCTGATAAACCCTCCATAGGGGGCTCCAGTTCCACCAGCAAGAGGCCAAGCTGAAAGAGGATTCTGCAAGGTCACTACTCGCCCATATACATGAATTAGAAAAGGTATGCCTTTTGCCAAATGGATGCAGGCCCACTTGGGCACATAGATTAATGAGCTCACAGACTAGATTCAGCTCCTGTCTACTCCTTGGCTGGGTATCTTTGCACACTATACAGCCTATATCTATCTGCACACAGTGATCCCATTTGACAGACTGCAGGGAGCATACCCACTAAAAGAACCAGCTTACCCCTTTAGGTTGCAAATGAGGAAGTGAAGATCCAAAGAGAGGATAATTCATCCAAGGTCATGCAGCTATCTGGTGACAAAACCAAGGCTGAAAAAAAATGTACAGATCTTGACTACAGTTTCATTGTTGGTTCTCCTGCCCATCTCTACCCAAGTCTTACTCTAGGGGCTGATGGGAAAGCCAGGACAGCAGGAGACATCCCGAAAGCAGCACCTAGGGAAACCTTGCTGCTCCAATTAGAGGAGAGGTGATAACCTCATCCCAAACTCTGTCTAGACATAAAATTGGACATAAAGCTTCCTGAACCGTGCACAGCCGAACTTGTGGCTGGCACGGAACATAAATACAGAGCCCCTATTTATTTCCTAGGTACCAGCCACATTCCGTTCCACACTACCTCAGTGAGTACGCGCACGTCATGTCTGGGTGGGCCAGTGACTCTGGCTTGGCCTGGCAGCTCCCACGTAAAGTTAGTTACTGGGATTGGGAAAACCTCGAGCTGAAAAGGTTTTCAATTTAGCTAGGTATGGAGGTGCATGCCTACAATCCCAGCAGAGGCAGAAAGATTGCTGTAAGTTTGAAGTCAACCTGGTCTACATATTGAGTTCTGGGCTAATTTGTGCTACAAAGGAAGCCGTGGAGAGGGGTACAGAAAGGGACAAAAAGGAGAGAGGTCTGCCTGGGGCATTCAGAGGCAGAGCATTGGCCTCCCATGTGTGAAGCCCTGGGTTCATCCCTGAACAAGGATGAAGGAAACAAGAGGAAGGGATGGGGAAGAGAAGAAGGCAATTCCTGATGTTTCTTATCTAGGATTCCTAAGTACCCACTAAGCTCGGCTTCTTACAAACAGCATTGACTATAAACATACACGTGTGGGTGCCTACTCTTTCTCTGGATGTCACTCATTCTCTGAACACGAGTATCCTGTCTGCCCTTCAGTCCATAGTACTGACATGTACATACATATACTATTGATTAAACACAGACAGAGCCACACTTCCTTCTGGCTTTGACTTGAAGCATAGCTACTTTCTGGCTATGAGACTTCAGGTAAGCAACTTCATTTCTCTGGGCCCTTCCACGCTGACTGTGGATAACAGGAAGACCCATTATAAACTTTAATATTAAACTTTAATATTATTAAAACAGCCAGCATCCCCAGCCAACTCCTGTGTACACACCAGTGGCAGGTGGCCAGTAGGAGCTGAGGGAGGGACCAAGGGGCCTGTTCCCTACCACTCCCATACCCTTACCAGCTGCCTGTCCCCACCCCCACATGCCCAGCTGGATGCCGTGGGGGCAGGGACCAAGAACCAGGCCTGCTCTTTGGGTATGTCAATGGAACTATAGGGAACCAGGCAGTCCTCCCGCCCAGAATGTTGATGATTTGCTATCCCAGCGGGAGTCACGAAGTCCTTTGTAGATAGGTCAGAAAGCACCCCATACAGGCACAAATCCAGTGCCACCCTTAGGCCCTGGCAGTTTTCCAATTAAAGAGGTAGACAAGACATCGAGGACGCCTGTCCCAGCTCTCCTTCTCCTTTTCCCTCCCCTCCCCTCCCCCACCTCCTGTACGCAGCTTTCTGGGCTTCCCAGGGGAGGGCCAGATGAGCCACAGCAGCCGACTTGCTTTGCTGCAACGTATTTGTCTTTGCAGCAGCTGCATAGCAGTTCCTCTTTCCTAACGGTATGGGGCTTTGCCTGGTATTAAAAAGGGCCCCTAAGTGCGGGAAGAACTTTGCGGGAAGTGGAGATCCCGCAGGAGGGGTAGGATGGGGGTGGCTAGCTGGTCAGAATGGAGGTTTAGCGCTGAGGATGCATGCAAAGACACGTGCAAAAATGAGTCGTGAAGGGTGAGAGATGGGAAACCTGCAATCACAAGGCAGATCTCTTCCTCCACACCAGGTCTCCACTCTGCCCTGTCCTACCGCAGAGTGAGGGGGCTGCAAAGAGTCATTGTGCGTGCGTGTGTGTGTGTGTGTGTGTGTGTGTGTGTGTGTACGCGCGCGCGGGCACGCGTGCCTGTTCCCTCAGCTTCCCTACCACAGCCCGGCTACTCTGGCCAATCAAAGGACTCTTTGTGGCACAGAGAAGAGGGGAGCTAGCACATGCAGTGTTGGGGGAGGGGTACCGGCTGCCTCTGGGACACCCGGGCCCAGGTCCTGGGCCTACTGCCCTTGAGGTGTCCCTCAACTCGGAAAGGGTTCTCTGCAGGAACGTCTTTACGCTCTCTGATCGCAAAGAACAGGAGGCCAATACAGGCAATGGCCAAAGTCTCTTCGCAGTGAGCAGTGCCTATTGTGGTGGGCAGTCCCGGGTCCCATACACCGAGAAAGACCCGGACGTGCAGTCCCCGTGCCCCCGTATCCGCTAGATGGCGCTGGCCCCACTGTGCTCAGCCCACTTGGGGCGAGCCCAGCAGCTTGAGGAGGCATTTGAGCGTTTGGAAATGGTGGCCTGGTCATAGAAGAATGAGAGGGACATTGGAAGCTAGAGTCACCAAGTCACTCGTTCTAGTTTGCACAAGTCTACGTTGGACAGAGAGTCAGTTACATTTCCTTGAAGATCTAAAAGCCTTTGTCCTTAAGAAGGTCACAACTTCAGAGACTAGAGCTGCGCACAGGAAACAATCACCCAAGGTGTATGGGGAAGCTAGGAATTCAGTCCTGGAGAGGAATGAGACACTCCTAAACTCCAAAAAGTTATCCTGTCCTGTCTTCCCTGAGCTAAGCCTTAAGCTCTGTGACCTGAAAGTCTGTGCCTTGGATCTCAAGAGCTCATCTCCAGGGACAATACCTAGGACAACCTCGGGTGCATGGTCCAGTCCCAGCCATGGTTGGAAGGAGGGGAGTCTGTATCAGGAAGGATACCAGCCATGCCCCTCTTAGGTCAAGGCTGTGATGAGAAAGGTTGCCTGACATCCAGAACACCGACTAGACTGAGGTGGCTGTCTTCCTCTGTAAGCTGGAACAAGAAATGCAGATCCTGACTCCGTGTGGCCTAGTGGATAGCTTCTCCTTTAGCCTTTCCTCCACTTTGGTGTGGATGTTAAGACCACAACAGAGAAGTCTGTGGCTCAGGGAGGTTTAAGGCACTAGCTCAGAATACCACTGTTGCAGAAGGAGGACTGGGATCTATGACAGACTGAGTTCCACCCCTCTTCTGCTGTAGGTGCTGTCTAATTCTGGGCCAAGACTAGATGGCTTGCTCCTGAGAACCAGAACATTGGAGGAGGAGAGAACTAAATAGACCAGGGCCAGCTAGGCTAAGAAGGGTCCAGTGGGGTGCTTAGCATCTCCTATACCTCTTCCAAGTCAGCCCTTTCTCTGCATCTCCTGACCATGCCACCACCGCTTAACATTCTGCTCAGTTCCCTCTGCTCTGACTCCAAATGTTTATCAACACATGCTGTAATGTAATCAGCTCCTGGGAAAATACACACCAGGTAACGGATGCTGACAAGAGTGTCAAACAGATGTCTCCTCCCTGCCCCTCCTTTCTCCCTCCTTCCCACCCCCACCAGGCCAGGCACACCCAGGAGGCTGGTGATATGCTTCTCACCAGGCTGCCTCCCAGCTCTGTCAGTGGAGGCATTCACCAGGAAAGCTGGCAACACAGAGGGCAGGGCCTGACTTGGTATGGTCCAGCAGCGTGCCAGGTGCCTTTCCAGGCTTTGCATGCCTCATCTCATCCGGCCCTCAAGATCCCATTTTGCAGAAACTGAGGTCCATGGTGATGACCAAGCAAGTTGAAGAGCAGTGGCAGTCACTCTCCATGCCTCATCATTAGGCCACCTCACTACTGCACACCAGCTATGAAAGGAGCTGCCCTCATGGCCTCTTAATAGGTCTGAGAGACTGGCCTCAGAGAACATGACAAGCAGGTGTTTGGGGACTTGCAACCTCTTCTTCATTTTAGCCAAAGCAAGTATAGCATACAAGAGGGCTCTGAGGGAGAGGACTTCTCTTCTTGGTCCTTTTATCCTCTCTTCCCCTGAACCAGAGCCTCCAGACTCACAGAGAGCTGGAACAGAAGGGCAAGAAAGTAAGCAGAGCGGGAGAGGGGCCAAGGGAGGATGTGCGCGCGCGCACAAACACACACACACACACACACACACACACACACACACACACGCCCTTCCGGGACCTCCCGGATCAGCTGTGTAAGGCTGGGCTTCCTAAAGGAAATCGGTATTTGCTTTTCCCTCCAACACATTCAATTGCTCCTTTCATCTGACAGAGATTGTAAATGAGACTTTATGGGATTTCTAATGAAGGCGGTTTCCCTTTATCAGTCTCCAATTCCCACTTCTCCATTGGCCTGGGCTGACTCCGGGAAATGTTTTGAGCAGGAATCAAGACTCCAGCAGGCGCTGCCCATGGCCACTGCTCTCCATAATAAGGGATGGAAGTCACCAAACCAGCATCCAATGACCATAGGAAGCTCACTACCAAGAAGTTCACCATCTGACTGCTGACTGCGTCCCAGATGAGGAACTTCACCTCTCTTGTTGTGGTCCATCAGCCACAAATGTAGAGCAATGGTGCCTGCTGCTTCCACCCACCCCAAGAGCCTCCGTGAGGCCCCAGTGAGGTTCCACGCCTGGAAAGCCTTGGGAATATATAAAGCAGTCACCTAGCCTGAGTTTGCCATGACTATTGTTGCTGACAAGATTCTGTGTAGATGCCACAGAGAGAGGAAATGATGGCTGTGGGAGGCGAGGGTGAGCTTGTTGGTGTAAATAGAAGTGTACCCACTTTTCTGGGGAAAGGGTGGGGTTCTCATATTTGCACCTGCCTCAATAGGCAATAGATGAAGCAATATGCATGTGTCTACGAGTATGTGTGCACACACTAAAGTCTCTCCACACAATTGTAGATAATAGTATTGTGTTACAATACAATACAAAACACCTACATGCCAGGCATTGATGCGGATGTTCCTTTTAACTTCTGTGATGTGTCTTTAAGGACACGAGAAGACCCACAGGTCAACATATTACACAAGCATCTACCGAGGCTGTATAATAGTGTTTTTAACATAGGTATGTCTGTGTTGGAAGAAGAATGTCGTAGATGAATCTAACGTAATTTAGAATCTATTCATCTCACCCAAAGTAGCAAGGAGAGCCTCCATGTGCTTACCTGAATGTCAGTGCACATGTGAGCATAAATGTACGCGTGCGTGCATGTGTGTGTGTGTGTGTGCGCGCGCGCGCGCGCTAATGCACACATACGTGGGTGAACACCCGCCTGCCCCACTCCTGGGCTGATTAGTATAATTGTTCCTTGTCTATCAACTGCCTAGTCTGAGTGAGTGCCTGGCAGGCTCTGAGCACTATTGCTGTGAGCCACTCAGCCCCCACAGACACAATAAGGTGACAGCAGTATGTGGGGGGAGGGGTAGAACTCAGCATTTTAGAGTCACTGGCTATGAAGGTTGCAGGACCCCTGCCTGGGGGAAGGCATAGATTGACGTACCACGTTAGGAGCAGCAGCGGTGTGCAGCAGGTGGGTATGGCTCAGAAGCCTTCAGAACAAGACAGACAGAGCCAGCACTGCCATGTTCAAAGGATCTAGAGATGACAGGACAAAGCAACGTCTGAGCAGTCGTGGGGTGAGGGGCTGCTGAGTGGACAGGCCTTTCTACAGCTGGCTGCCCTGAGAAACTCACTCTAGACTTCAGGAGGTAGCACACAAAGCCCCCCCAGCCCCCTCCAGTGAAGCATGTATCTCCTCAGCCTCTCCTTCATGCTCTCCCCTTGCTCAGCTTCAGGAACCTTGAACTCTCAAGCCCCAACCCCACATACACACCCCACCCCTGCCAGGCACCCAGCCTGTAGCTTTCCTGTCTTTCCCCAGCCTACTTTGACTCCCAGGTTCACATGCCTGACTGGACCATCCTCGACCTCAGAGGGTTTGTCTTGGCACACTTCGCAGGACACTTCCCAGCCTTTCCCAATCTCCTGAACTAGCAACATGTTCCTACCCATAGGACACTCCCACAGATTCCTAATTTCCCTAGCATCCCACTTCCTTACTGATGCCTACCCTATTAGACTTTGCCCCCAGGAAGGAAAGGTGCATAGCACCTGGCTGTAGCTCTTTCTTTTCTGGATTCTAGGAATTAAACCCCATGTGCTAGGCAGGTCTCTACCACTGAGCCTGCCTCCTCGGTCCCATAAATGTAAATTTTCCACGTATAGATTATGGGGTTAATCCAGACAAGCTTTTGAGTTATGAGGTCTTAAAGCCATGGAGAACCACCCTTCTCCCATTCCCTTCTTCCAAGTCCACTGCCACCCAAGCAGTGACCACCATCCCCACCAAGTAGGAAATAATGGAGTTCGCAGCACACTTACAGAGATTCTCACAGTCATCTGCACCATCTCAGACATGAGGATACTGAGCCGTCCAGTAGCTCATTAAAAGCTGAATGACAACCCCTGGCCGTGCACGCTTTTAATCCCAACACTCGGGAGGCAGGGGCAGGTGGATTTCTGAGTTCAAGGCCAGCCTGGTCTACAGAGTAAGTTCCAGGACAGCCAGGGCTACACAGAGCAACCCTGTCTCAAAAAAAACACAAAAAACAAAAACCAAACAAACAAAAACCAAACAAACAAACAAAAAAGCTGAATGGCTTGTCCAAGACCTTCCTAGTTTTAGTGTCTTGGAATCACCTCAATCCTACCAGTACCGGCCTTTCTTGCTGTCCCAGGCTCCACAGTTAACAAATGGCTGATCCAGAACCCTTATCCCAGTTCTCTAGACTCCATAGCACACCCTCACTCCTTGGCTGGGCCATCTCCAAACACCAGAGCAACACAATCTCTGTCCCTTTAAAACTCAATTACCTGCACGGGCACTGTCTACTCTTTGGCTATCCCCCAAGCCACTTGCCACCTTCCTAAAGCACCTCTTCTCAGAGGCTCAAGGAGTACAGGGCATTGATATTAACCTAAATCAAATATAATTCAGAGCTCATTTCTGCAGGAAAAGCACTTTTCATAATACAGGAAAAATTTTAGATTATTATTAAAGTAACTTCATAATGATATTAAAGTAAAAATTTAAATAAAATTAAAATAAAAAATCTTCACCCACAAATTATTCTCATTTCTCCACATTGCCTTCCTAATAGCTGCCTAGTTTTGAGGACTATAAAACAGTGCATGAACCCTGCTTGGTTATTCCTGTTTCACACTATAAAAATATGATATGAATTTTCTTCTTGCCAGAGTCTCTGGGTCACTAACATTAGGTCAGATGACAGTGAGCCTGGACACAGGGCAGCAACTCTGCAAAGGACTTCTTCCTTAGAAGGACTGTCTTGCCACATAGACACTGTCCTTGCACAGATGTATGGGCTCCCAGGCTATCCTTCTTGGGAAAGGTTGCTGCCAACAAGTCTGAAAGGCCTAACTCTCGGGTCAGCATTAGCTCAATATGCCCAGGACGAGTGTCCACAGTGCGCCCTTCTCTGTTGGACAGGAACTGAGCTTTTCTACACTTAAGAGTTCTGTTGCTTAACTTCATACGGCTCTTGAAAAGCCTGCCTCCCCCATCTGAGAAGACACCCTCTTATTCCTTGATTCTGCTATGAAAGGAAAATGAAATGTCTACTTCCTTTCTGAAAATCTTTTGTCCTGTCCGCTGCCACCAAAGCCCTGCCCAGTCCTTCCTGACCTCATGACCTAAGCTCACTGGTCTATGCAGCTCCTCACGAAATCCTCTTCTCAGCACCACTGTAGAGTTTAAGAAGCCCCATCAAAGGCAGACATGCCACTTCCAGTCACATGCAGAAATCCCTGGGATTTAGAGTGGCAGGAACATTAGGAGGAGCTCTTGACCAGAAGCAAGGGGAGCACTCACTTTATCCCAGACTTCTTTCTGGAGAATCGGATGGATCAAGATGAGACAGGATAAAGCTCAGTTGTTAGAGAGCTTGCCTAGCATGCATGAAGCCCTGGGTTCAATCCCCAGCAACAAAGAGGCCAGGCATGGTGGTGCACACCTATAATCTGAGCATTTGTGGGGTAGAAGCAGGAGGACCGGAAGCTTAAAGTAGCCCTTGGCTACAAAGTAAATCTGAGGCCAGTGTTGATAAGCTTGTCTCAAAAATCACAACAAAACAGAACCCTTGGACTTCAGTTCCACCAGCCATTAAGGTCCCTGGAACATCTCTTGAGGGTGTCCTTCAGTTAATCATGTTGGTTCCCTTTGGTCACCAGTGCTGGGTTGGGGTGCTGTTGTATTCAGCTGGTCCCAAGAGCAACAGCAGCCTTGGCAATGGGGAAGCTCTGCAGTGATCTCTCTAGGAATAACAATAATTAAATGCTGCTAAGCACTGTGGGATACAGAAGAACCATCATAATCACCACAGCTACCATGGTGATGATAACAGTAATTAGAGGCTGTGGTTTCCAGCTCCCCCCAGGAGCACAGCCTAGGGTGATGTTGGCCTGTCAGGTGAGGGAAGGGGGTACCTATAAGCAGGTGGGGCATCTCTGGGATTGGCTGGAGATTTGGACGAGCTTTCTCCATAGGATCCCATCTTCTGACCCTGATTGTGCTCCTCCTCTTCTTCCACCATCTTCTTTTTCCTCTCCTCACACCTCAGCCTCAACTGGCCTTACCTTGAGATTTGGGGACCCTAGAAGGGGTAACCTTTTATTCAGGGTAGCACTTCCAATGTATCTTCTCCTGCCAACAGGTTTCAGGGTTTGGGGGATTTCATAAGGTTCTTCTCACATCAAAGTAAGTTTTATTAGCTAATTACTGAATGACACAGAGGGGCCTGGGAGAGGGCTGGGAGGGGAAGTCATTATTGTGTTGATTTTGGGCCTTTTCCAAGGCCAACAGCTGCCTCTCTGAAAGGGCCTGTGGAAGCCTCAGGGAGAATTTCCTAGGAGGGCTCTTTTCTTCTGGCTACTTGATTGCAGCAGATCAGTTGCCATTTTCTCTATGGTACCTCTGGACTAGGTAAGAAAGGAAAGACCAGCTGCCTGGTTTTGGAGTGGCCTGACACACTGAGGTACATCAGGTCCCAGAGCCAGAGAGGTGGACAGGACCCACAAGTGCCCAAGCTAAAACAAACTCCATGAGGAGCATTCCTTATGAGTGGACTGCCGCCTCAGTGGGAAGAAGACCTGGAGTTCATTCCGGTGCCCCTCAGCTCGAATCTCTAAATGGTCCTCGACAGATTAAATTGGATCCGATTCTGCTTAAACAGAAGCCCTGGGTCCTGACTCCCCTGGAAAGACACACCCATCACGTGTACTCTTTTCCCGTGGTGGTGCTGGGAGACTGTTAATCACACCTCCCTTCCACTCCCCACAGCCTTCCCACTTGTGAAACCGGAAGCCACCTTCCAACCTCTCTCTGCAGGTAACTCCAGTCCTCACTTCCCTGCAGTGACCCTAATTATTCATCCTTCCTGTGTTCTGTCCCAAAAAAATTCTCCTCACCTCTGCCCTCTTCACCTCCTCCTCCAAGCTCAGAATTCCATGCCTCATCTCTTCCCACCCTTGGCGTCACCTTGCCCCGCCCCCTTCCAGGGCTTGCTCTCAATTCTCCCACTTGCTCGCCTAGTCCCCCACTGCCCACCAGCTCTTCCTTCAGGGATGCTAAGAAGCTTGGTAGCCTTTGATTTCCCACCCCAGAGGAGACACTAAGCACCTTGACCTGTCTGGCTAATTCTCTAAGCTTCTGATCATCTAGCTTACTCCTCACATCTACTTCCCATCCATGTCCCTCGACCCCCACCTCCCACCCCCTCACCCCGCCGCCTCACTTGGATGGGGTTTTGTTCCTACTTGGAGGTCAACACCATTCTCGCAAAGGTCCCTGGTGTTTCAGCCACTATTTCCAAGAGCTGTCTGATCCCTGCCGGCACCTGCAGAATAACTCACTATGTAGATGGTGGCCTTCCTCCACCCCAGGTCCTCTCTCTCCTTCCTCTTCTTCAGCTAAATCCCCTCCTCTTCTTACTGGCTTCCATGACAACCTACTCGCTCTGCTCCCCTCCTCCTTCACTGACCAATCATCATCTGTCTGTCCTACCCACACGGTTGCCAGATTCATCTCCTGAAAGCCCAGCCCCCAATAAGCACTTCTCTGTTCAGAAATCTTCAATGGCTCACTATTGCCAAAAAAAAAAAAAAAAAAAAAAAGATTTAAACCAACCACCACCATGCAATTGTGAAACCATGCACCTTTATGCAATCATAACATAGAATGCAACAACCAGTCAGGGGTCTCAAACTTTTTTGAACAGTCAATCAAATCTTCAAATTCCATTAAGAGAAATACTTTTCAGAAAGGCAGGTGTTTACAGTGTATGAAAACAACATGCCTCTAAACATCGATCTTATTAAAGCAGGGAGCCAGGACCCAAAGATGTTGTAGGGCTCTCAAAATGCAATCTGAAAGCCAGTGGGCACATTAGCCTCCTCCGTCTGCAGATGAGGAAAAATGAGACCCAGAGGGAGGGGACACAGGAAGCAAGTGAGAAGACAGGAGATTTCCATTAAGTGTTTAGTGGGAATGAGGTATGCTTTAGGCACCAGGAATAAGAAAGAGAACAAAATGGAATTGTCCCTGTCCTAGAGTAGATCAAGCATTGTAACTAATCACCAGTGAGGCTGCAGGGAGCTGTGGGAAGATAGGGGAGACATCAGAAATTGGCATAGGTAAACTGAGGCCAAAAGAGAATATGGTTGACCAAAAAGAGTGAAAGAGAGTTGCACAGGAAATAAGTTCTGTGACCAGCACCCCAGGGATGTACAGCATCTCCTACTCAAAGCCCTAGGGCAGAGGGATGTAAGGCTCCAGAAGCAGGCTAGATCCAATAGGCATTGCAGAGGCTTTGACAGTGGCCTCAGCCTGGCAGGCCAGGGAAGGTTCTCATGCACGGAGCCTATCATTTGTATTAGAAGGCCACTTGCATTAAATGCCAAGTGGTATCCTGATTTAGATCCTAGAAGAAATAAACACTAGTGAGAAACTTGGGAAAACCAAATACATTCTGTCGTTCATGTAATAGTGATATAGTAAGGCCAACTTCTTAGTTTTGCTACAGGGATCCTATATAAGACATTAACATCTGGAAAGGTAAGTGAAGGGCAAATGGAAGCCACGATAACATTTTTTTTATTTTAAAGTTTTTTTTTTAAATTATGCTTGTGTGTGTATACATGTTTGTGCACGCAGAAAAATACATCAGATCTCTTGGAGCTGGAGTTACAGGTGGCTGTGACCACCTGATGTGAACTCTGGGGATTGAACTCATGTCTTCTGGAAAAGCATTGACTATTCTTAACCATGGAGCCATTTCTTTAGCCTTCTTTATACCTCTTTTATAAATCCAAACCTATCTCAAAATAAAATACACTTTAAATGTACAAAATGGGAATGCAGTGTCTATATCAAGCTTTGTATACAGTGTATACCCCTCTGGCAGGGAAGAACAAAATTGTATGTGGAAACACGGATTACAGGATCTATGATGACCAACACGAACACAGTTTTCTCTGTATAGCAGGCATCGTTCCAAGTGTGTCCCATGTCTAATCCTCACACTCCTAAGACAGGCATGTGTCTACTCCTGTTTTATAGGTAAAGAAGTTGAGACACGGAATTAAAGCTAACGGTTTATTGTAGCCCCAAAGGATGAATTAGATTGGAATCAAGGAAAGGGAAAGAGAGAATTGGGTGAATGGGACCAGCTTGTGCAAGCATGTGGGTTGAGCTTGTCTAAAGACAAACAGTGACTGAATGCTATTGTCTAAAGACAATTACTGAAAAGACCTGGCATTTAAGAATTTGAATCTAGGGCTGAAGAGACGGTTCAGCAGGTAAGAGAGTGAATATTGTTCTCCCAGAAGACCGGAGTTTGGTTCCCAGCACCCTCTTGTAACTCGTCTCTAAGAGCTCTGATGTCTCTGGCCACTCCAGGCACTGCACTCTCATGCAAATACACAGTTAAAAATAATAAAATAAGTATCTGTGAAAGAATTTTAATCCAGAGCTGGCCATGGTGATACATAGCTATAAGCCTAGCACTCAGGAGGCAGAGGCAAGAGAGTAAAATGTCAACCTTAGTTACATAGCAAGTTCAAGGTTAGCCAAGGCCACGGGGAGACCCTGTTTCAAAAAACAGAAACACAGTGTGGTGGGCCAGGCCGTTAATTACAGCACTCAGGAAGCAGAAGCAGGTAGATCTCTGTGAGTTCAAGGCTTTCTACATAGCAAGTTCCAGAACAGTTAGGACTACATAAAGAGACTTTATCTCAAACACAAAACAAACTAACAAGAATGGAATCTTTCGGATTGGAGAGTAAAAGAGAACAAACAAAAACAAACAAACAACAACAACCAAAAAAAAAAAAAAATACCCAACCACCTCTTAAGCCAGGTGTAGTGGCCCAGATCATTATACTGTGAGTTCAAGGCCAGCTTGGTCTACATAGTGAGTTTCAGGAGAGTCAGGGCTTCAGGGGTACATAGAAAGACCCTGTTGAGAGAGAGGGGGAACCCTATTGAGAGAGGGAAGGAGGAGAGGGGGAGTGGAAGGGAAAGGTGAAGGAAGAGAGAGAGGGCAGGAGGGGAAGGAAAATTTGAACCCAGGTATCCAAGCATTAAAGTCCCATGTGTCTAATCAATATATTTCCCTTTGTCCTCAGTGTGAGGACTACACAGAAATCATGAGCCCAGGATCAAGGCAGACAAAAGCAGAAGTGAGGTAGTGTCATCGTGCACAGGGCATAGAAACAGCAGAGCCATCAGGGTTTCTCTCTCTCTCTCTCTCTCTCTCTCTGTGTGTGTGTGTGTGTGTGTGTGTGTGTGTGTGTGTGGTTGGTTGGTTGGTTGGTTGGTCTTTTTGAGATAGAGCTTCTCTGTGTAGCCCTGGCTGTCCTGGAATTCACTCTGTAGACCAGGCTGTCCTCAATTCAGAGATCAGTCTGCTTTTGCCTCCTGAGTGCTGGGACTAAAGGTGTGTGCCACTGCCCAGCAAAACCATCAGGTTTGCTTTCAAGCTGGAACATGAACATGACACTGGGTCTCCTAGCTTAAGAACTGGGACCATTGGGAGTTGGTGGTGGTGGCACACACCTTTAATCCCAGCACTCAGGAGAGGGAGGCAGGCATTTTCTGAGGCCAGCTTGGTCTATAGACTGAGTTCCAGGCCAGTCGGGGCTACACAGAGAAACCATGGGGTGGAGGGTGGGGAGCCAGAGGTGGGGGATGGGGAACCACAGCCTGTGCTTTCCTGATGCCTGGTCTTATTTTCCTTCCCATCAGCAAAGGCAATCTTTGTGATCCTTTGCAATCCTGTTGCTCCTTCCTGCCTCTCTCTCACACTCCCTCATACTGGAAAAAAAACCAAAGCACTTGCCTTTCCCAGAACATCAGAACCCTTACCTACATTCTGGCAAGAATAGTACCATCTTCCTGAAGCTCTCTCTTCTGCCTCTCTGGGTTAAATCTAATCCCTCCTCAAGGGCAGCGGCTAACTCTACTCTTCAAGCCCCCTTCCTGAGTGTTTATAGCTGACAGCAGCATAGCTGCACAGCCTCAGCCACTTACCTGCATATTCTGCACCCTCAGGCAGCCATGTCCCTCCTGAAGGGACACACCTTCTTTGGATGCCTTGTTTTCCGTTTGTTTTCGAGTCTGTATCCCTGGCTGTCCCGGAACTCACTTTGTTGACCAAGGTGGCCTTGAACTCAGAGATCTTCCTGCCTCTACCTCAAAGGTATAAGCTACCATCCCTGGCTTTGGATGCCCTTTTAATAACATATCCAGGAATACTCAGCAAGTGTAGAGAAGGTGAGAGACCACAGCATTGACAGAACTTGGTGTATCTGGAATTACCTTCTTCTACACGACTGTTCAACTCCTATGACATGTTAGCTATAAGCAAAAACAAAAACTCATTTTGGCTTGGGCAAGCTTAAAAATCACTTGCCAGCCAGATGGGAGATTCCTGGCTGCCAGCCTGGCCACCAACTTGCTTAATTTCACAGGGCATTCCCTGGATTAAGACCCTCCCGTGGCTACCTGGCATGAATCTGATTTTAGTCTTGACCTTACCTCAAACTCAGGCCAAGTTAGGACTAATCATTTCTGAGCCTGTTCCCTAATATCCTAGCTGTTGCTCATTTTAATGGTTTTCTCTGCACTGACCCCTACCTTAAATCCAGTTTCTTGAGGGATGGTCTGTGTCTGATGATAGACACCTCCAGTCAGCCCCGGTTGCTCCCTTACCTCAGAAGCCTTTCAGTCCCCTCCCAGCCCAGGCTAACCTAGTGTTTGTTGTGAATCTGAAAACACACGCTATGCTGTGGTAAATGATTCTACATAACTTCTGTTTCTGTGTGTGTTTCCCCCCCAAGACCCAGCTCCAGTGGTGCAAGGACCAACTATGAGGCCACATAATGCAGTAGTGTGGTAAAAAGTTTGTCCTGAGTTACACGTGTGAATCATAAAAGGATACAGAAAGTGAGTGTCCCTGTGAGTGGAATGACTTCTTTAGGAGGCTGAGTCCATGAACCCAATAGTAGGAAACTGTCACTCTCCTCCATTGTCCTGCCCCTCCCACTCTCCAAAAGGAAAATTTACATTTTATCAGAATTTTGGCTGCTTCCCTAAGCCTCTTTGCCCTTGGGGCTGGGCAAAGGGCAAAGGACAAAGAGGGTGTAGTCTGCTCTAGCCTCTGAAGAGAGAGTTCAACTCTCTTGACTGGGAAACCCTGTCTGTCTGCCTCTCATAGTCCAAGTATGGGGACAGAAGATCCAGGCTTCAGGCTGCTAAGGGCCCCTCGGGCTCAGTCACCTTGGCAAGAAGCCACCCGGATGTGGTGGGTGGCGAACAGGATGGGGCGGAGAGTCCTGGCCGTTCTGGGACACCGACTGGATGGGCCACTTTCGCGGGAATCCCTCAAACCACTCAGAAACGAGGTGTAGGCAATGAGAGCCGACTTGGTTTGCTGCTCTTTGGGGAAAGCAGAATGCTTCAGTTTCGGGAAAAGGACCCCCTGAAGGCAATGAGGATTGTAAAAGTAGTCCCAGTAGAAACCTGAGTGCCCTGATCTCACCCACTAATGTCTTGCCTCCGCTCTTCACAGCTTTCGCGGTTGGTCCTCCGCAAAGCTGCTTCCGTCTGGTGTCCAGATCTTGGGGAGCAGAAGCTTTGGCAGCGGAGTTCTAGCCTGTGTTCTGCTTCTTTCTGCCCAGGACCACTCTCCACGCCCTCCTCTGGATCTTTGTTTCCTCATCTGCGAAATGGTCCCAAGGCTGGACCAGAGAGTTGGAAAAGCCCTCGGAGCTCGGACAATGCCAGATCCAGCGTTCACACAGATCCCCACGGCAGCCCCCCTCCTCATCTTAACTCCACCCCTACCGAGCAGCTTCTCCCCCTTGCCGGCCGCTAGGGGTCACTGCCTCCCTTTGTCAGCAACCGAGGAGGGCAGCCCGCCCTCCGGCCCTTTCCACGACCGAACGGCTACCCAAGGGGGCATCTCGCTAGCGAGGGACCCTGAGCGGAACCCCACGGTCACACTCGCAGCCACAACTGCTAAGGCCTGGGAGGTGCGGCCGCGCGGGCGGAGGCCGGGCCAGGGCTGGGCCGGGCGCGTGGGAGCCAGGAGGGGGTTAATGCTAACCCCTCCCCCCGGGCTGACATCACGGGAGAGCGGGTGAGAGGCTGGATCGGCGAGTGAGAGAAAGAGAGGGAGAGGAGCGAGCGCGGCTCGCCTCGGCACCGGGGCAGCTCCACATTGTTGCGGATCGCCCGCACCGAGCGCAGCGGCGGCGGTGGGGACCCGTGGCGCACCCGGCTCACTCCCCTCGGTCCTCCGAGACCGTGCAGCCCCGAGCCCCGCGGGCAGCTGGCCGCTGTAGCCACACACCACCGCCTGGGCCCCGAGCCCTCCGCACCGCCCGGCCACCCTCCGAGAACAGCCGGCCATGGACGCCTGCAAGTTGGAGCCGAGCGGGAGGGTGTGAGCGCGCCCAGGGCCGGGAGCCTGCGCTGCGCTAGCCCGGTAGCCGGGCGCGCCGGGGGTGGGTCCCTCTCCCCAGCCCGGCTTTGCGTGGAAGAAGAGGGCGGGGACCGGGGCGAGGAAGAGAGCGGAGGAGGCGAAGGGGGCATGACTCGTGCAACTTACTGCGGGCATCTGCCGAGGCTCTGAGCCGGCGGCAGCCGGGGCCCGGATTGCGGCCGCGCGGATCCCACCCAGCCCACCCCGCCCCGACCGACGGCTGCGGCTGACCTGGATCCTCCGAGCGCCCGCCGATCCGCCCTCGTCTTCCAGGCTGGTTTCTGGAGCGCGAGGAGCGCCCTCCTGGCAGCCCCTTTCGCCGGACCCCCGCCCCCCGATGGCTCGGATGGGGCTTGCGGGCGCCGCTGGACGCTGGTGGGGACTCGCTCTCGGCTTGACCGCCTTCTTCCTCCCAGGTAAGGCGATTGCCTCTGCCTCCCTCCATAACCCTCCACCCAACCAGAACCTCCCTGGGACTTGGAGCTGGATGATGGGCAAGACTACGGGTTGTAGGGAGCGAACGGAGCCAGAAAAGTTGGGTCACGCTTGGATAAAGGGGGGGGCAGGAGGTGGCACCGTGGAGAAAGGGGTTGAGAAGCCCAACAGCTTGCCCTGCAGGGAAGCAATCGGATGCACGTCTCTATGTAGAAAGAAAGCACTTTCTCCGCTCAGTTCTTCGCAAAAATAATAATATGTAATAGCGTTCTATTTATTTAATAACCAGTTCTCAGCTCGAGAAGCAGTTTGGAAACACTGCGTGTTACATAAATGCAAAATAATCACCGTAATCACGGGCTTGGGGTATGAGACAACAGCCCCAGGGGGAGGGCGTCAGTCTCCTAGCTGGTGGGCTGTGGGCTTGGAGAGTGGCGGGGGGTTAGGGGGGGACTTAATTTCTTTTGGCGGCCTCTTGTCAGATGGTTTCGGGCTCATGGGGGCCCCCTCCTGCCCCATATCGCCCCACAGCGGACGATCGGAACCTGCTCCTGCGGCACAGGCAGCTTCTTACTCACCTGCGGTTCCTTTTCTGGAGGGTGAGGTCGGGCCGCCTGGGGATCGCAAACTCCCGGCCTTGCGCGGGGCTGGGCTCCGTCTTGAAACTCCACTTCTAAAGCGGAGGGCTCTCCCAGGAGGAAGCTCCACGGACTTCATGCCAGCCAGGTGGCCGCATGACCCACTTTCCCGAGGGCCCCGAGGGTGTCCCGCGTGTCTTTCCTCAAGGTGTGAGCTGCCAGCAGAAGAGGGGTTAACTCTGCGCCGGACCCTAGGGGTGGCCCATATTGGCCTATTCTGACGGATGGGGTGGGGGCGGGCAGAGGCTAGGACGGCCCAGGCATATTGTGCTGGGGAATGAACTGGAAAATGCGTTTAGGAGGCAAATCCTACCGAGTCCCCTCGCCTGGATTTAACCCCTTGTGTCCCTGGGGAAGCAACTAGGCTGCCACAGGACACTAATTTGGGTCAAAGTGGGGAAAGTATTTCTCTAGCCAATCCCCCCTCCCCTGTAAAAAAAACCTGAGACAAGCTCTGAGATAAGATGGGGTCTTGGAAGGCTAGCAGAAGCTTGAAGGTAATTCGTGATCATCAACTCGGGATGGCAAAATAGGGGGCTGGAATACAGACAGAGCCTCCTGAATTAAGAATATTGTATTCCCAGCCAGTATGATTCTGCAGGCTTGCCAGACAGTTTGTTAGCAAGAGGTAGGCCTGACTGTCCAGGTGTAGCTTGGACTCACTCCTGGAAGGCAAAAGCCTGGCCTCTGCTTCCCTTACTGCTTCCTCCTCCTCCTCCTGCCAGCCATCTCAGTGCTGGGGCACTGCACCTCTGCATCAGTGGTGGGTGTCAGGAAAGCAATTTGGGAAACCGCATACATAGGCCAGGGTGGAGTGCTCCCCTCTTGGGTGTCCCAGGAGGGGACATTCCACATCCTTTTCCACTTCATAGGGGTATGCTGAATCTGCCACCAGTGTGGGCCTCGGTGAGGGTGAGAGCCATTCATCTACTTTTCTTGCTGATAGTGTTAAGCACAGTGAACACAGAAACTCAGCCTTTGAATTTACGTGGTCAGCATAGGCTGAACTTTAGAACACCGTTTAAATCCCCAACTCTTCCTGGAACCCAGAGTAAGACACTTGCCAAGAGCCCTAAAGATTCCTAGCACACTAGGGGTTAACCTAATCCGGGGATGGACAAAGGGCCAGAGGCTTTGAGGAAGGATAAGCTCTCCATATTCTATCTGGTGCTCACTTCCCCAGTTTTGGGTAGGAGTAGGTTAATTCCACTTGTGGGGGAGAGGGGTTAGAGGCCTATAGTGCTCCACCCACACTAAGAGGTGGAGACAGAGAGGTGACACTCACCTGGCTCAAAGCAGATACTCCCCACCAAAAATCCAACCGAGAGGCTAGGATGCCCAGAATGGAATCACAGCCAAGAGATATTTAATAAGTGCTCTGCCGCTGACCATGACCAGTGGATGGGTACAGCTGAGGTAGCCAAAGTTCCTGGACTCGCCAAGCTCTTAGATGGAACCTGCTTCTGTGTACCTACTGCCTCCTCTACTTGCTTTCTGAGGTCCACAGTGGCCAAGAGCAGGTGGATGTGGCTATACTCAGTCTGATCCTTGGACTGAGAAAGCTAGGAGGCCTCACTGGCAACCCATCCCTACTGTGTCCCCTCCCTCTCCCTTCCTCAGCTTCTTCCTGTCCCTGCCTTTCTCTGGGGATTTGCCAGTCTGCTGCTCTCTCCTGGGTTCTCTGGGGCTGTGACAAGGAGCACTGGAGAAGTGGGGAGGAAGGAGCCCCCAGTGCGCGTGATGGCTCCTGACTTTATAACACAGCGAAGTACATTTCTCTATGACAGACTGTACAGGCAGGGTTGGAAGGGCCCAGGAGCTTTGTCTTTGTATCCTGGGATGACCGATGACTCCTTCCAGGGTGCTCACTTAGAGGAGAGGGTCAGTGATACCCACAGAGGGATGGAAGCCAGAAGAGGAAGGTGTGGAGAAGCTGTCTGGGAAGTAAGTGTCCCACCTTTGCCACACCCTATCTAATTGGCTTCCCCACACCTTTGGTCTAGAAAGAAACCCCACACCCTAGGTGTCAAGCTCACCATGCAAAGACCTGTCAGGCCACAGCATTCATTCCTTTTAAGCTGCCTATACTCAGCACAGATTCCTGGTGCTTTCCTTTGAAGCCCCCAGAGCCAAGCTATTGGGTTCTTTTCCTCTTCCCTGTTTCTCACAGACATGGTGGGCTTGGGCTTACTGGGCCAGGTATTGTAAGAGAACCCATTCTTCTGGCCTGGGGCTTGCACTGTAAAAACAACCCATCTCTAGGCCTATTAGTCAGGAAGCCTTGTAGAGGGAGCATCTTCTGAGTCAGATCCAAGGCCTAACTGTCAAGGCCAGAAGGAAAGCTAGACACTACAGAGCTTGGTCCCAACAGACCTGGCCAAGTGGCCCAGAGAGTGGCTTCTGAACCTAGACAAGTACGCCTGTGGGACAGGTAGTCAGTGGTTCCCAAATGCAAGCTGGGACCATTTGTAGGTTGCCAGTTCCTTCCTCAGCCATTTGACTCTGCATAATGAGTCTTCCTGGGAGATCTCCTGGGCTGCCTGGCCTGTGGACCCAGTTGTAGGCTACCAGCATGGCTGTGACCACAGCTAAGCCAGTGGGCCGGGATGGATGGCCAGAGTGTTGGCTCCCATTGCTGCATCTATGATGCTGCCATTGTTTAGCAGCTGACTAATGTTCCTTGTTCAGCACAAATAGAAAACACCCAAGGGAGGTATGACTTTAGCTTTGACTCTTCTGATTGTATCTTTCCTGGTTAACTTGGCAAATTGAACACCTCCTAATTGAAGAAGGGGCAGAGAGGTAGCTACGAAGTCACCTGTTGGGCTTTTTTCCCCCCCTTTGGCTTTTTAACTTTAACATGAGCCAGCATACCAGGTGAGAATGGACAGTAGGCAGTTGTGGAACTTAGTCCCTAACACTTCTGACAGGCTTGCCTTTGGTCTCGCGTGGGTATATTACGCATGTGCACAGGGCTTTGTGTGATGGTGTTGATCATCTACAATTCACGGTTCCAAGAACAGATCTGCAGGAACTAGAATTAGGGAGTGTATATACTTATTTGCAGATTACCACGGACCTGGAGCTATAAGTACCAAATTCTTGTTCACACATAACTGATTTTTTATGGCATTCAGAAGGGTTGCACGGGTGGTTTGGAGCCATGGGGATGCCTGTGACGATGTCAGTGACTTGAGGGTGATTTGGGGAGGAGACTCAGGATTTGCTTAAGAGCTAGCAAGGCCAACCCACTCCAGAGAAAGCTGCTGGATCCTTGTCCTTTGGGGCATAGGAAACCTTGATTCTGCTTCCTGCTTCTCTGTCCTTGGCTTTCCATTAAATCCTTGCTGGGAGGAGCACAAAACCTTGAGAACACCTGGGCAGGCTTCCTTCTCTGTCAGTCTTCTGATATCTCCTTGGCCAACGGAGCAATGCTGGAGTCTGCTCCATAGGCTCTCAAGATCCTGAAAAGTCTGATAGGGGCCAAGGGACATGGCATCTTTGCTTCCTGCATGGGCACTTAGGAAAAGGAATTTTGGAAGTCAAGTTAGGTACCACGCTGTCCTTTTTTAAAAAACAAACAAACAAACAAACAAACACAGCAACAACAAAAATCAGGAACAAGAGCTTTGGTTCCCCAAGCCTGCAGAGCCAAGTGGATGGCCAGGTCAATAATATGAATGCACCTGATAGAGTCCTAGGCTTGGGAAGCAGGAGAGCGCCCACTTGTTAGAAAAGGAGGTGGCAGCAAGGGACAAAGAGTAGGGAAGCAGCAGTCTCAGGAGCTTAGACTCCTCCACTAAGCCTAGCAGGCATGTATCCCCCTGTGCTGCCAACACCACTCCATAGAGAGCAGGCCTGCAGAGCCAACAGCAGATGTGCTGCCTGGCGCAGGAGGTAACTTAAGATCCAAGCGGATCACCTTGCAGAGGGAATGCCCTGAGCTGAAGATAACACCCCTGCATCCAGTTAACCCTCTAAACTCCGAGAACCTGGTGGAGCGGGACGAAAAAGAAAAGAAAGAGTTACGAAGCTGTCAGACATGCTGTCAGAACATTGAATCTTCCCCAAGTAGAGCCGAACCCAGTATAACAGAAGAGACCCAAGGCAGACACAGAGATTTTATGATAGCAGAGTGTAGGGTCTTGAGGACAATGGGTAGGTGATCCACATCCTGGGAAATGCAGAAGGGGAGGTTAGAGGTTTTTATTCCTCAGGGGTAGGACATGGGACCTGTGCCTTTCTCGGTCTCTAAGTAGAGGGCAGAGAAGCAGGTCACTTAGCTGTCCTTCTCCTGTAACCAATCATCTTGGTGGCCCAGCCGAGTAAAACTGGCGAAGCTAGGTTGGAATCCCAGCTCTACTGATGACTAGTTGAGAAACCTTAGCAGAGTTGCGGCATGAGCCTCAGTTTTCCTATCTGCAAAATGGAACTCTATTGACATGTTATCCCGGATTTCAAGATGAGATGGAGAATGATGAATGAAAAGTCCTTAACTCAAGGCTAGCACGTGAGAACACGGAATGAATGAAGGGCCTGGGCTCTCTCTGCATGTCTTTCCTCTGAATGGTCCCACTCTTCTGAATGGTCTGCTCTTTGGGTAGTACCACCTTTACGGTCTTTTGAGAAAGCCACTTAGCTGCCTGCTCATTGCCAGTTTCACTTCCGTTTTCTCCAACCTGGTACTATGGAAGTAAGTCCCTGTCCCTATTTGGACATGATGCTATAGACACCTGGGAGCTGCTGGCATGGTGGGAGGACTCCTGTGGCCTGACCAGCTGAAGATACCTGCCCAGGCCAGTCCTGTGGAGGCCGAGGGCTGCACAGGCAGCAGGTGCTGGGCAGCCTTTGTTCTGTTCTGCAGCTTGTCACTCAGGGCTCTCCAGGCACCCGCTTTGCTCCCTGGATACAGCCCAGCTGGGGCGCCTGCCATTGCCCATCTGGAGTGCTTGCAGAGGCAGGGAGAGCCTAGGACTCTCTGCTTCTGCTTTTCTTCAAACTTCTATGTACATCTGAGAGGAGGGGAGGCAACAACTTCTGTTGAGGTGATAAGAGGCCAGGTAAAGAGGTCCTTCCTGGGGTTGCCTACTTCTCTTCCTAGTTTCCTGTTGCCAATTGAACACTTCCACTAAATAGTCATGAAAATGATGCAGATGGAACCCAAGGCCAGCACCACTCTCCACTCAGAGTTTCAGCCAGAATTCACTGAGTTGTGTTAGGATTGATACCGTTTCCCTTTTACAGACGAGGAAAACGAATTTTAGTTCAGTGATTGTTGCCTATCCCACATGGCCAAACTAGACACCAGGGCTTCTGAGGGTAAATCCTTTAGACCAGGAAGAAGGAACAGCTGGAATGGGCACACACAGAAGGGTCGAGCCAGGCCCTCATTGTGTGCGTGATACAGACTTTGGCTTTGTCAGCTCCCACCAGCTTCCACTCTTCCTGTCTTGCATCTCCTGGGAGAGGTAAGGGATGAGTGAAAAATACAGAGTGCTGCTGGAGATGCCCACAGAGCCCAGGCTGGCACAGGGTATGCCCAACAGTGGAGTGGTGAAGGAGCAGGGGGGAAGAATGCTCCCCTGGGAATGTGGGCTGAGACAAGGGCAGGGCCCCGAGGTGTGAGCGTGGAACCCCAGGGCATGGGCACGCCAGGACAGGGTGTGGGCTTGGCTCCGGCAGAAAGCAGGAGCCCAGAAGCATCATGGGGTGGATGGAGCACCCAAGAGGGGTTTGGAGATACAATTTGGCACCCTGAGTCAGTTCCCTCGCCCAGGCAACCTCTGCCACCTCGAGTCTGCACAGACCCCCAAATCACTCCTAGTTTATGAGGAGTCTCATTACCCAGCCACACACAATAAAACCTGCCTGACCACTCTGGCCCGAATCTCATTAGAGGACATTAGTTCCGCTGGCTCGTGGCTCCTGGCTCCTTTGGGACCCAGCTGTAGGCGTGGCCCAGGAAGCAAAATGGGCCATTGGCCATGGGCACAAGCCTGTCCCATTGAGAGACTGAGGCCAATCAATAGACTTAAATGGAGGCCATCCATCCAGAGTTCTGGAATGCATGAGCCTCAAAGCTGGAAACTACCTGGACTCTCAGTTCTGCCCCTGCCTACAGGGGGGTAGACCCAGCTCCTTTCCAGGCTGTTCTCTGAAAGGAACTGACTATAGGCTCCAGCCACCATCACTGCATGGAGGAGGGCCCTTAGGGGCAGGAGCATACAAGGGGAGTTAGAACCAGGAGTCCTCAGTGGCCTTGGCCTAAGTCTTGCCCTGTCTTCCATTCAAAAAGCAGAGGATAGAGATTTAGAGACCCTCTGGCTAAAGCATTTCCCCTATCTTTAACTGGAGTTTCATCCAGGGCTGAAAGAAAGAGGTAGCTGCTACCAAGAACCCCCTAGTAGCCTTGGCAGGGCTTCATGTGGCACCTCTTCCTTAGAGTTAGGCACCGTGACTATAGTAACTGGTAGGGACCCATAGTCTACCTTGGAGTTCTTGCCCCCAAAGATGGGGTTGTTTCACAGCAGGCTCTAGCTCCTGGTTCAGCCTTTGTTCTGCTTGGAGCCTCTGCTGCTGTGTTAGACTCTGCTGCTGTGTTGGACTTCTTGCCTGAAACCCAGCATACCAGAACACCAGCATGGCTCTGTGGATGTCACAATGAAAAAACAAACAAGATGCTTCTTGGTGCCTCAGGCTTATTGGGAAAATGCAGGCCAGACTTAAGTAACTGGTGTGAGCACACCCAGGCTCCATGATCTGCCCTGCACCAGTAAGAGGGTCATGCAGGGGAGCCCACGCTTTGGCAGGTGAACTGGTATGGCCGCCCAGTGAGTCAGTGGAGACAGGAGCTTGATCTGTTTAGGCAAACACAGTCAACTATGCACTGTGGAAAGTGGGGTTCCAGGGCATTCCTTGTGAGTCCCTTCAAGTCACCTCTGGTATATAAATGACACTGGGATAGGGAGGTGTTCCCTTCTCTGTCTCTATGCTACACGTCAGGTGTCGCCCCCCTCCCAATCAACTGTTAAGAGTGTTAGAGAAGGTGCCTCAGGGCCAAGGCTGCCCTACAGACACTGCTGTGAGCTCTGTTGACAGTATCTCCTTGGTGAGGCTGCTACTAGCCTTGCATCTAGGCTAGCTTGCATCAAGGCTTGCATCTAGCCTTGACTCCTGACTCCTGGCTCCCATGTGCCCATGCTCCCAGGATACACCTGAGAAGGGCACTCGCAAGCCCAGGAGCTTATCATGGCTGCTCCCTTCCTGCCATTTCTCACTGCCCTTGCCCGCACACTCCTCAGTTTGTACCAAGTGTCTTTCCCACTCCAGTGCCTTTACACATGCTGTTCCTGCACACCGTCCACTATGTCCTTTAAATACTGATTCTAAACACTAGATCTGAGCCAATAGCGTCATGAAGCCTTTGTAGTCTGCCCTCTAGCTGAAGATAACTTCTCTCACCTTGAAGCCTTCCTGTAACTCATCAGTAGTTCTTTGAACTTGGGATTTATCTTCTTCGCAAGGCTGAGAGTGCCATTCCTGATAGGGCTTGGTTATCCCATGGCCTAACACAGAGCCAGCCCCATACATCCTGCATTGATGCATGGATGCATGAATAATAATGAGAACAAACCTGCATTCAGAGATCTTGGGTGCCAAACTGTTGGCAGCGTCATTTAATAACTTAATGACCATCACAGATCACGTGGAATGCTCATGATAGATGTGGTTTGCCTGTTTTATATATGGAAAGACGAAACCCAGACAGGTTAGGTGACTTGCCTATGACCACTCGGGCTGATGAGTGGCAGAACCAGAGTTCAGGTCTAGGAAGTCAGACCCAATATTTCTACTTGGCTAAGTAGAAATTCTTCCAGGGTGCTGTGGGCAAAGGATGGAGAAGCCTGTTTGCTAAGCCTGCAATACTCACAAGACAGTACGTTAAGAGTGGTTCAACCCCTGTGCATAGCACTGTACTGTTTACATCTGTGTCCATTTGAGGATCCCCACATAGCCTTGCTCTGTGGTTGTATGGCCTGGGAGTACCACGTCTTCTAGAGTTCTGGTGCTATTCCTGTGACATCCTTTGGCTACATTAGAAGTTTTAGAAGTGAGTTAATGAATTCCTGACCATCTTGCCCCTGCTCATGTCCTTGCCCCTCCTGAGCCTCGGGAGTGTTCATTGACTGTGCTGGAATGGAATACAGATTATGTTATCATTCTTTCATCCTGAGTCTTCACATTACCTGTGCCATTGTGGGGGCCTCCAGCCTTGCTCCATGCAGACACAAGAAGCAGGTTAGTGGCTTCCCTGGGAGAACTTGCCAAGAGCTACTCCCAGCAGGTAACCCAGGTTCCTGGGTTAGATACTGATCATGGTTGACTCCAGAGCTTATCCCAGAACTTCTGGAAGGTTATGATCTCTCTTGCTGTCTCCTAGAGATCCCAAAAGATGGAAAGGGAGGGGCCTCTGCTGGGGCGGATTTAGGGTGTTCACCTGTGTAGGAAGCTTTGATCCCTTAGGATGAAAGGACTAGTGCTTCCTCTGCCCCAGGGAGGCTGGGAACAAGAGCTAGAGTGGAGGCAGTATGCTCCTAGGGCCTGGGATCCTCAGCCATGCAGCAGGATGCACGCAGTAGGATAGAGAATGAGTCCAGCAGAGACCATCTTAGGTGCAGAAAAATCAGACCTTTCTCTGTATTGTGGCTAGGGACTAACCATGGTCTCTGCACAAAGTATGCATGTATTATCCTCTCAGAGTCACCCAGAGCTAGAGCTTTTCCTGGCACCCATGACCCTACAGTTCGTTCAGTGGACTCTGGCCTCACAGCTCCACTGGCTTAATTAGGAAGTTAGCTGGGCTAAAACAGAGTCATCTGATCAGCTTTGAAGCCAAAGAGAAATTCCTCCCAGACCCTTTGATTGTCCATGCTCCATTAGCTTGAATCACGATATGGCCCCTGTGGCCCAGACACCAGCCGGAGCCATGCTCTGGATTCCCTAGACTGGGATCTGCTTGAAAGCCCCTAGAAGAAGCAAGCTTAGAACCTGCTTGGATCCTCCCCAAACCCAGGGATTGCCCAGTGACCACCCCCCACCCCCGAGCTTGCTGGGGGTTTGCATGGCTGTATTTTGCAGCATCTCTGGGATCTCAGTTGGAGCACAGGCAGGGACAGGCATCTCCCAAGTGTAAATAAGATACTGACGGAGGAGCCACACCATGCACGAGATGATTTTATTATTACTGCCTGCCACCCCCGCCCCGAAGCATCGCCATCTCATTGGCCTAGATTGCTGCATCTCTCAGAATGATGGATGGGCCTCCTCTCCCTTCCCAGGCAGGGCAGCAGCCCTGCTACCCAGATACCTCCTACACAGCCCCTTCCTAAATTTATTCTTTGTGTCTGTGGTGCCCAGAGAGTCATCAGTGTCCTGAACCAGCTGAGCACTGATTATCTCCGATGGCTTGATGGATGGGCCTTTAGGGGAACTTAGCGACAGGCCCTACCCCCTGCTTCCTCCTCCGTCCTTGCTACAGCACCCTTCCCAGCCCTCCCAGGAGACAGATAATGGGCCTAAGTCTGTGCTGAAGAGAAGCAGGGGTGATAAAGGAGGGGAGGCAGTGACAGTCCTTGGCGCCCACCTCACGGTGCTACTACCAAAAGGATAGCTGGGAAGTCTCTACCCACCCCGCCCCAAGCTCTGCATGGACACATCATTCTAGGCTGTGTCTCCTATTACCCTGTCTGCCCCCATCACTCTGTTATCCTGTTCCCTCGGCACTGCGGACACAGTTTGAGCTGTGGTAATAATCTGTGTGGTTTATGTGTGTTCTTCACAAGTGTTTTTATGTCCTCTGAGTGTGTACTGTGGAGGTTTATGGCCGTGTGTGTGCGTGTGTGCATGTGTGTTGTGTACATGCGCGTGCATGCTCCTGACTAGATGCTCGCCTTCTTCATGGATCAGGGCCTCTCACCCAGCTCCTGCCGCTGGTGCAGAACCCAGCTGCTAAAGGAAGGTGGCCAGAGATGCTGACCCCCAGCCAGGATCTGCTCTTCTCTCAGTGTCACAGACACACAGAGGTCACTTACATAATTGTTTTGTCTACAGGATCACAAACAACTTGTTTCTCTGTTTTTGTCTCTCAACATTGAACCCGCAGGTTATTTTGGTCTCAAGACTTTCTGAGTGACCTGTGTTGGCTTGTGGATTGATGCCAGATGATCTCTAAACATGGGTTCCCTTAACTGTTAAGTTGGGGGTGGAGAGCTTGAAATGGGAAGCAACTGATAGCTGAGTCTGATATCATATCATGGCTATTCATTATTAGCTCTTTACCTAAGGACCTTCAGTCTAGAGAGGAAGGTTCAGCTCCAAAGGAAGTTACACACACACACACCCAGCAGCAGTAATACACTGTCCTGTCGAGAGATTCCTCCTCCAAGCTGGGGGCAGATATGTGTCCTTAAGAGGTTTTTCCACACCTCAGATGGTCACTTGGTGGCTCATTGGGGCCATTTGGTCTCTTCTTAAGAGGTAGTTGGAAGGGCTGGAGAGATGGCTCAGCGGTTAAGAGTGCCGACTGCTCTTCCAAAGGTTGTGAGTTCAAATCCCAGCAACCACATGATGGCTCACAACCATCTGTAATGAGATCTGATGCCCCTTCTGGTGTGTCTGAAGACAGCTACAGTATACTTACATATAATAAATAAATATTTAAAAAAGGGAAAAAAAGAGGTAGTTGGAAGCAAGGATTAAATGATTCTGGCTCCCCCCACATAACTTCGGACCACCCTTGTACAATAGTGGTGGGCAGGTTCATCACCACATTCCGTTGGAGGTGGCAGGACATAGCAGCAAACATGGGTGGATAGCATCAAACCTCTGCCCTCTCACACATCATGTGACACCTCAGGGTGCTGGCTCCTTTAAGCAAGAATGTCCACAGCACAGATGCCTGGAGGCAGTGTAGACAGAGGGTTGCAGCCTGGTGGGGCATGTCCACATTGACCTCTCTGAAGCTTCCCTGTATAGAAATTAAGGAGAACTGGGTTAGGCAAGGTACTGTTTTCCTTCTCTGTCAAGAAGAGTCCCTGTTTCCCCCACCAGACCCAGGTCTTGAGAGAGCCTCCCAGTAGAGCCACAACTTAAGGAGTTTCCCTGCCCTGCAGCAGAGAACAGAACAGACTGGTCAAAATCCTGGAGTCTCAGCATTGGAGGCAAAAATTAAATAAAGTACTACCATATTCACATCCTGAACCCCTTACCCAAACTCCTACCAGCTGGGACAGCTTCCAGCCTCATGTGAACCCCTCTAGTGACAGAGAGCTCATGAGACTATGCCAAGATCTGTATCCTGACTACCCCCCCCCCAGCTGTTTCTGTCCCTTGGAATTGCCGGGGGCACATCTGATGCCCTTGTGATAATCTACTCAGAGTCCTGAAGCCTGGCTCTTTCCAGTGTGCTTCTGAGGTCCAGGGTCACAAGCCTCACCATCGCTGGTGCTGTTTTGGGGAGTGAACCATACAGCTATCTAGCAGCAGAAGTTACTGCTCCAAACTGAACCCAGTGCACCTGAAGTGGACTGAGCAGCCTAGGATTTTGACCTCAATTCCCAACTGTGATCGACTGTGAGCTATCTAAGAGGGGGTGGAACTCTGAGAGATCTAAGAGGAGGAGGAGTGGGGCAGGTTGGCTTCACACGTCCCTGTCGCCTTCACCCCTTCCTCTCCCAGCCCTCACCCCTTCCCACCCCTGTTTTCTTTTGGATTAACTATAAATTGCAGTGGAAGATCGGCTTATCTCCAGTGGGAATTAAGTTAGTGGTGGGAGAGGGATGATAGAGGGAGCATATTGCAGAGGAACGGGGTGGAGGGGACAGCCAGAGTGATGGGACCGGACCCTGTCTGCCTGCATCTGTTACCTGGGGGTAGTGCAGGACTTGGGCTCTGAGCTGCCTGTGCCATCCTGTGGACCAGACTCCTGGCTGCCTTGGAGAGTGTGGTGGCTCTGTGGGAAGTGGGTGGCAGGCATATGGGATACCACAGGTGGAATGGTCTCCTAGTAGCCTCTTCTGCCCTTTTCTGGTGTTTCATGATGCAGTACAGCAGCTCCATGGCATGTCACAGCATAGGAAGGGCCAGCCCCAGCATGTGCCAGGGTGGGGCGCTCCACTTTTTGGCGCTAGGATGCTGAAGCAAATTCTGCAGTCGGAAGTTCAGGGGCAGAGGTGGGTCAGGCAGAACCAGCTTGTCTTTGAAGTGAGTCCAGGTGAGCCTCACTGCCTGTCCCAGGGTCCTTACCAGACAGTGCCCGGGAGTTACGCTGAAACCCACACACCCACCAGCCTATCAGCTTCCTCTATCTGCAGAACCACTCAGAAGCCATTTTGAATGCCAAGTGAGAGGTGAGGGGTCACACAGGATCTGTTCTATCTGCCTCTGCCTTACCCAGACCTGGCTCCCCTGAGGCAGCCCCGTATAGAGCCCATACATACCCCAGGCTACTTACTGTAGCTTGCTTGCCACACTGCCTGGCATCAGTCTGTCTATAGCAGAGATGGTGTTTTATAGTGTGTCCCTCCTTTCCTTCAGACTCCTAGCCTGAGCCAAGCCAGACCCAGGAGAGGCTGGAAATGAAGAGACAAGGATGAGGACCTCCCTGTTTGCTCAGACAACAAGCTGGGGGACCTGTCCCAAACAACTGTCAATCCTGGGTGTAGGAGGTCACTGAATAGTAGCAGCCATCAGGGCACCAGAAGACAAGATCCAGACCAGAAGTGCTGGGAGAGGGCGTGGTATTTAAACTGAAGACGGAGGAAACCGACCTGCCTAAAGGTCCATGATAAAGGGTTAATCATTGGTGACTCTGGTTAATAAATCATTGACAGTTTTGTTCCCAAATTTCACCCCCCTCCCAACCCTAGAGGTCTTTCTGGCTATGTCCAGGTCCCAGAAAAGGAGCCCATCTGCCCTGTCCTAGGACCCCCACGCCCCAGGCAAGAGCCTCCCATCATGTCCCCCACCCCTAGCTGGTCTCTGGCATCCAAAATCATCCTGCTGTGTAATCTCCAAGAGAGATTAGTGGCCTGCCTTCTCTACCCTCCCCCACAGGCTATGGATGCTCCTAGATACTTCCTGCTGGAAGGGTAGGCCACCCACAGAGGATCTCCAGGTGCCCTAATGAGCAGGGCCCAGTTATATGTGGGCCCTTTGTGAAGCCTTATGGTGCCTCTGAGAGGCATGAGCCAACAGATTCTCCTCTTTAGGTAGCTCTTTTTTGTGTGTGTTCCGGGTCCCCTCCCTCCCTCCCCCGCACAAATGCTTTAAGCAACCTGAAATAAGCTTAGAGACTTTATTCAGCTGGTATATGTTGGGGGCACCTGAGATCAGCATCACCAGGCCCTTCATTTAGGATAAAATTAGGCGGGAGTCACACGCTCTGAGGTTTTAGCATTTTCTTCCTCTGCCTGCTGGGGCACTTGCTGGTTGGAGATTGGCTAGGTTTCCCGCCTCTGACTTATGATCTTGGGCAATAATCCTGTCCTGGTGTCCATTGGGACAGTTTTCCTAGCTGGTTTTACAAGCCTGTTATCAAGGGACAGAGTGTCAGAAAGGGAAGCAAAAGAAAGACCAGAGGTGAAGCCGGGGTACCAGGGTGGGCTCTCCTAGTCTCCTTCATCCTTCACATTCCCTGGAGCCAAGTACTCAGTGCTGGGCTGTCCTCAACAGGTGATGTCTGGGAATGATGCAGGGCATCCTAGCTGCTTGAGTGGTTGAGGAATGCAGAGGTTGGGGTGGAGATGCAGGTGCTGACCTTTTTGAGGGTGGGTCCCAGAGGCTGGAGACGTCAGGACCACCCCAAGTGGAAGGCCCATGTCTTCAGGGGGTCTGTGGATGGAGGTGGGCATGGAGCCTTGGGGAACCCTGGAGGAGGGGGAGGGCTAAAGAGAAACAAACCCGCCACCTATTTCATCTGGACCTGTGTGCAGTCTGTACCCCAAGATCTTCACCTACACCCAGGCTTCTCAAGCCACAGCTCACCCTGGACTCCTCCCATTTGTGCTGTTGGAACCCCCTGGTTCTGTTCAGTGTCCTTCATTCTTTCCCTCCTTGCTGCTGTAAGACCTGGCACTGTCCTCTGGTATACCTCTGAGCTTGGAGCTGTTATTCTTCCTCAGGGTCTCTCTCCATTCCTGAGCAGCCACTCAGCATGGCAGAATGAAGAGAGGTTTGAGCGATCTCTATCCTACTCTGAAGACTCATGAGCTCCCCACCGATGCTGATCTCAGCTCATGCTCCATGACCTAGGCCAGGCTCTCCAGCCTTAGCACTGTTCTCTTGGAGCCAGACAAGCCTTGGGGTGTGCCATCCTGCACACTGTAACATGTTTAGCAATGTTCCAAACCTCTACTCAGTAGAGCATCTACTGAGCATCTACTTTACTCCTCCTCCATATGTACTATGACAATAGATGTCTTCAAGCCAGACATGGTGGTGGTAAATGCCTGTGATCCCAGAACTCGGGGGGAAGGGGGTGTTAGAGGCAGGCAGATCACTGTGGGTTTGAGGCCAGTCTGGACTACAGGGTGAGAAGACATTGTTTCACACAAACAAAACCAAAATGGAGCAAACCACCAAAAGCATTGCTGCAGTTCCCCCCAGGCTGCATATTGAGCATCACTGGTCTACCCTGCTTCCGCCAGACCTCTTTTTCCAAAGCTACCTCCCAGGCTGTTTCCTGAGCATAAAGTCAACCACTCCAACTTATGTTCCTAGGCCATGCCTCCTGCTGATGCTGAGCCCTAGCACATCTGCCTGTGAAACACCCCGTCTGCTTGGTATGACATTCTTCCTCCAGATCTTTGGCTTCTTAGGGAGGGCGGTTCACGGCCCGACTCGGTGCCTTGTAAGCAGCAGGTGCCTCATGAATGTATGATAACGTGACGGAAGCCAGCTGGCTCTGGAGCAACCCCTCTCTTTGCCGTTCTTGGCACCCTTTCTCACCCCGTAGCCAGGAGAGAACTTCGGATGCTCCGTTTTTCCTGACACCTCTGTATCCACCAAGCTTTTTTTCACACACAGCAAACAAAATCATCTTTTTTCCATTTGCTAAGTACAGGGGCACCGTGGTTGCATGTGCAAAGCTGTGTGTGGCTGGGTGGCTTCGCAGGAGGGAACCGAGTGGTGGCATGTTTCTGTGCGTCGGGTATTGGTGTTTGCGTCAGAAATGATGCCATCTGTGCCAGGCCTTGTCTAGGGGTCTTCTCGCCTGCTAATTACATTCCAAATCTACCCAAATGAGTTTAGTCCCCTGCAAGCTATGCTCTTTCCCAGCTTTGTTCTGGCTGTCTTCTCTGTTTGGAGAATCCTGCCTCACTGCATGGAAAACTCCTACTCACCCTTCAAAGCCCAGTGCATCCTCTGCGTCTGCCCTTTCATCTCCAATCACCTTCCCCAAATGAATCGCCTTTTTCCTTGGTGGCACAGAGCTATGTGAACAGTCTGACCCAAGCAATGCTCACGTAATCAGGTCATTTGTCCAGTGTCTTTGAGGCCAGGGACTATGTCCAATCACATGTATATGTTTATATACCTATTTGCAGGCTCTGGATAAGAGTCTTCCAAGATGTTAACTAAATAGCAATAAATTGCTTATTTTGTTTCCAAAGCACCCCCCCAAAATTGTACCATGTTAAAAGTGTGTGACTTTGTTTAACCTTTCTACGATGTTCCTGCATGCTTCTGTCCATGTGGATGTGTTTCAGTATACAAGTGTGCACGCATGCGTGTGTGTATGTGTATGAGTGTGTGTGTGCGCACGCATGTGCGCACATGTGCAAGTGCATGTGCCCGTGTGTGTGTGCGCTTCCATTTTGATGCTCTGAATTTAGAGGTGAATCCTCCGATGCTACTCCCCACGGCTGACATTTCCTCAATGTCTTTGCCCCACACCTTTAAGAACTAAAGGCATAAGAACAGGGGTGTCTGGCAGTGAGACTCTCCTCCCAAGCCTTCTGTCCATTGTAGGGGAGCCCTGGGTATGTGTGGGTGGGGTGGGGGGCAGAGCCCTTCATGGCCCCATCAGATCACACCCCCTTCCCTATCTATCTCTGCCCTGTTTAATTGGAATTTGGCTAGTGGAGACCATCTGTTCTATTCCATCCTGTTTCCATGACAACCAAGTGGCTTGAGACTGAGGTTTGTGGTGAGAGAAGTGGCCTGGGGGATGCTGGGAAAAAAAATGGCTAGGTCTTCCCCCTCAACCTGCTCTGTCTCCTCCTCTTGTGTTTGCCATGCCCTCACCTCCAAACTGGGAGTGACATAAAAGCCACCCTGCCCCAGAACTGGAGTTCCCTGACACACTCTGTCATCTCCCCAGCCCTTTCCCAGGCGCCTTTTGGCCTCCCACACACACTGTTCCCCCTCCCTCCACTTCCATTCATAAGTACCTTCCATGTGTGCACACTGAGGCATGCAGGATCGGCCTCATCCTGTGTCCCAGCAGAGAGAGACTGAATCTTCTGCTGCTTTCTTTCTGGTACCTTTCTGTCCCCCTGCCCACCCCACTTCAAAGCATCTGAAGTTTCCCCTTGGTGTCCCCCACACTGCAGCTAGTGTGAGGGGAACCCCAACTCCCACAGATGAACTAGTTAAGGAGTAAGGCCTTCTATATTCCCCACTGGCAAGTCAGTGTCTTCAGAACCTGGAGCCTGTGAATCAGTGTCTAATAGCAAGGATCACCTTCTGAAAGGGTCCTGGCTTTTTCTGAATCCTTTCCCACCTCCCTCAGGGAGCACATTAGGCTCCTGCAGGTACAGTAGCAGAGAATGCTTTGACTCCAGGGAAACTGTGGCAGTCTGAAGTCACATGACCCTTCTCCCAGGAGCTCCGACAGGTCTGGTATACTGGGATGTGAGGAGGTGTGGAGTCCATCTCATATCCAACAGCTAGTTCTGCTTTCATGATGTTATTTTCTGCCCTAATTTCCTCATCTCTAGCAAAGCCTTTCCGTGCCTGCTCTATTACCAGGGGACCTGCCGGTCTTCAAAAATAAGTGGGGGGTGGCCTGTCAGGTGACCTGTTTGTTATGCTGGTCCCAGACATCATGTGTGGGACATGCATGAAACATTTTACTGTATAGCAGGAGGCTGTTGGTATGCCTGGTGGGGTCCTAGAGCCTTCGCAGTGCCCACCCCCAGCAGAATCAGCCCTGGGCTGGGGAGAGAAGAAGGTATTTCAGACCTTTGCACAGACACCCCCTCACGGCTGCTTTCTTTGACTAGAGCGCCCGACCAGCCAACCTCCATGTATTTTTTTTATTACAATATAATTGACATACCATAAAAGTCACCCTTCTAAAATATGCAGCCCAGTGGCTTTTTATTATAGTCATCGAGCTGAGAAGCCATCATTGTCCTAGCATTCAAAATATCTGTGCCACCCCAGAGAAAAACTCTAGACCTTCCACCCCTTTCCCCTCTCCTGCCCGAGTGCCTACTCATCCACTCTGCTTCCTATTGAAACGCATCCCACAAGTGAGACCACAAGTGAGACTCTTCAGTGTCCGGCCTCTTTCACTTAGCACTCCACAAGCCTCCTCAAGTGACCACGTCACAACTCTGCCCAGAAGGCACCAATGGCACCCGAATGGCTCATAGGTAAGGTTTGCAACCTTGCCTAATACAAGGACTATTTATTTACTTACTTACTTACTTACTTACTTACTTACTTACTTATTTGTTTTGGTTTTGAGACAGCCTCATATAGACCAAGCTGGCCTCCAGTACACTATGTAGCAGAGGGCTACTTATCTCCCTGTCTCCACTTCCCAATGTGACAGTTGAGCGAGCAGTGTCATTTGGTGCTGGGGATTGAACCTGGGGATTCACCCGTAGTGGGCACCCAAGACTCTAAAATTTAACTCTTACCTCCCCTACTCCTCTCCACCACTCTCCTCTGCCACAGATCCCGACATCCTTCCCCCAAGTACGCACGCTTTCAAAGGCACAGTTTCTCTCCTGTCCCTTCTCCTCTTCCTCTCTGAGGGACTCCCATGAGACCCAACTAAAAGCCTCTTCTTGCTTGTTCCTCCATCACTCTCTGGTAACATTCTCCCTCATTGGAAACTCCCTCGGTTTTGGTTCATACTTCACAAAACAAAAAAAGCCAGCGCTCGGCATGCTGTAATTCTTTGTTTTCGTTTCTGGGGCTCTTGTTAGCCCAAGTGTCGAAAAAGAAATTACCTCTGCCGACCTCCGTCTTCCATCTTCTTGCCGTCATCTCTACCTATGACAAGCAGGCATAGTGTTTGGCAGTAGTCTCTTATGAGAAACAACGGGGGGGGGGGCAGGGCAAGTGTCATGTCCTAAGTGACTTCTGTGATATGTCCAGGTAGTCAGTGGAGACATGGGAGATGGGTTTGGAGAATTTGGCAGAAGTGGGAGCAGAATGGGGTTTGATGACAAAAGATGGTGTAAGGTAACTTTGAGCCAGAAAGTGGAAGTAGTGGGTATAGGGGAAGGGACTTCCTGCTGACAGGGAAGCTGTGCAGAGGCCCAGGGGGAGGAGAGAGCCAGGGCCTACAATATGCTGGTATAGAGCCCAGCACAGGAGAGGAAGAGAACAGTGGTGAATTAGGCAGGTAGAGTGATGGGGGCACTGCCCTTCACACCTGCACCTGATGGGAACCGCCCTGTGTGACTTATATGTCACACAGAATACCAGGCAGACGAGATCAAGGGGAGAAGAGCTTATTCTGGCTCACAGTTTGAGGGGATACAGTGCACCATGGAAGGAAAGGCATAACTGCAGGAGTAGATGGTGGTGGAGTACATTACAGCCACAGCCTCATCCAGGAAGAAGACAGACGACAGACAGACAGACAGAGACTGTCTGGAACTCCACTTGCGTCCTCTTTTTTATTCAATCTTGGATCCCAGTCCATAGTTTAAGTGGGTTTTCTCACATCAATTAACCTAATTTAGAAATTCCACCACAGACATGCCTAGAGGTTTATCTTCTAGGTGATTTTAAATCCTGTCAGATTGACAATCAATATTACCATAAGGCCCTCCATCCTTCAAGGTCATTTAAAGATGGATTGCTTGGTGGAGACTTCTAGAATGCAGATGGCAGATACTCTCCCTGTCTGTCCTCCCTGTCATAGCCCTATGTGGAAGAGTTAAGGGTTAGGGCTGGAGAGATGCCTCAGCAGCTATGAGCACTTGCTGACTTACTAGTCTTGCAGAGGCCCGAAGTTCAGTTCCCAGGCTCCATGTCAGGTGATTCATAATTGCCTGTAACTCCAGCTCCGGAGGATCCAACGATCTCTTCCAACCTCCAGGCCATGTATACTCAGATGCACATAACCATACACATAATTAAAAATAAATCTTAAAAAAGAATTGAGAGACAAGGGTAGATCTGGGGGTCCTTAGCATCTGCTAGCCTATGCCCTTGGACTTTACAGCAGACCCCAGCCCTCAGTTTCTCCTTCTGAAGTACTGACTAGCTGCCCATACTGATGCATGCCTGTCACCCCAGCACTGGGGCAGGAATATCAGGAGTTCAGGGCTATCCTGAGCTACATCCTGAGACTCTCTCATCTTTCCCACAAATAAATAAAAATAAGTAACAATGCCACCAACTAACTCCAAGGGTTTTTGTGAGGGCTGAAAGAGATGGCAGATACCAATGAACTGGAAGGGTATGCCTGTGTTTGCTACCCTCAGGTGTGCGGTGGACACCATTAACCAAATGGATAAAGGCCACACCAAAGCCTCTGATGTCCTCTATGCCACTCCAAGGGTTTAAAAGCCCAGTGGCGACAGTTCTAGAAGGTGTATTCGAAACAACTGGAAAGCAGCCCACTCTGTGATTTTTGGGAAGGGGATGTTTTTTCCCTCGACCTCTGTTCCTGGGGTATAGATGAACAGAGAGAGGTGCAGGGCCCTGATTTACAGGATCTTCTTGAGCTGTGCAGAGGCCTAGAGGCAGGAATTCTCAAAGCATAAGGAAACCTGCTTTTCCCTGTTCCTTGAGGTAGGGGGTTGGCCCAAGGCCCAGTCACAGCCTTACAGGGATTCAGTTCCCAAGAAAGGCATCAAACAGACCTCCTGCCTAACAGAAGCCAACCCACTGAATTGCCTTTTAATCTGGGTGGGGGCCTGCTCACTCGATGCTGAGTAAAGAGGAGACTGTCCCCTTGAGTAAAAGTTAATTTGATCACTGAGTGTCTGGGGACAGTGTGAGGAGAAGGGAGGAGAGGGGCCAGGCTCCAGACCCTGGGGAGGCCACCCTGGAAGACTCTATTCTCTGTGTGACTACTACCCAAAGCCATTGTTATGCGGTGTGCCCCCACCCCTACCCTGATCCTCCTCCCTCAGGCCAGGATGGGTAAGACAGCTTGTCTGCAGGGAGAAGGAGCGGGCTGCCAGCTGTCACCTGTACAGGTGGGAGAGGTCGACTATAGAGAGCTAGAGGCCTCCCCTTGAATGTAGTCTAGCATAGCTCTCTGCCTCCATTCCCTATAGGTTTGATCCCAGCAGTTATCAGTGATCTCGTGAAAACAAGCCAGCTCAGGCTTCTCCTCAGCTGCCTCCATCTCACTCAGAAGAACTGTCTAGACCCTGTGTTTCTCACTTAAGCAACACTGGCCAGAAATTCCAGACCTCAGGGCCCTTGCACCTTTCTGCTCTCTCTACTGGAATGTTGTTCTTTCCCATCTACCTGTGTTCATCGGTGGTTTGCTCAGAGGTCTTTCCTCAGTCTGCCCTGCTCCCCACCCCTCCTCCCTGATCATCTATACACACTTCCTCTCATTTCTTTTCTTTTCCGTCTGCATTCAAAATTTCCGGGAACAAGATTTTTGTGTTTTATCTAGTGCTAGATCCCTAGACCTGATAGGAACCCTGTGATATCAGTAATATCTAGTAAGTCTAATGAGTGGACGCTCCAGAGGAAAGCCACCGATGAGCCCTTGCACACACTGACTTTCCTGTGCAGGCTCATGTTGCACACACGGGCACACATCTCTTGATCACCTGAGCTGGCTCCAAGAAACTGCCCCTGGTATCTGTGTGTCCATGGTGAGCTTCTTTGCCTTTTCTGAATCTTCCTTCTGCCCCAGAGTCTCTCAAGGTACGTTGTAGGTAGAGGAGTTTCTACTCCTCCAAGACCTGAGCCCTTCTCCAAGGAGGAGAGAACTCACTCTGAGCCCTCCTGACACTTAGCCAACCAAGTTACAGATGGACACAGGACCTGGAAGGGTCTATGTGCCAAGGAATTTAATTCAGTCTCTGACCCCATTCATCCCCCCTCCTGAAGTCCTCCTCTCTGGTTGTTGCTTCTACATCTTAGGGAACACCAAGGGTGTCCCAGGAGGCCAGAGGAAGGAGGAAGACAGCCCCAAATCTCAGGTGAATGTTCAGGAAAATGGTCTCGTGGTTTTAGAGGTGGTACCAGAGGTGGCTCCTTCCAGTCTGGAGAACCATATCCCTTGGATGCTTGGGCAGGAACTTGAAGAAGAGGTTCCTGCAAGGAGAACTAACTGGCAGAGAGGGAAGCACAGTGTGTGTGTGATTTGAGCCTGTTTGAAAAGACGGGGCTGATGAAGGTGGATTGCCTCTTCACGACGTGATGAGAACATTCCACTCACCTGGCAGGAAGCTGCCTTGCAGGTTCCATGATCAGTTGTTCTTTCAGGATCTTAGAATTTGAGAGCAGGGGTACTTTAAGAATAACTAAGTGATGGGCATCCAGGGTGGGACTCATACAGGAAGTAGTTTGCTAACTTAGGCTAAGCATGCTTACGTGAGAAGAGCATCGGTTTGGAGCTGAGAAGCCCACCTCAGTCACCCTGGCTGTTCTCTGGCCTCGAGGCTTCTAAGAAACCTTAGGGCTCTTCTGTCCTGTGCTCTGTGCGAGCAGGTCCATGTTAGCCTATCACCCTTTCCTACCTCTCGTCAAGTTCAAAGCATTGAAACCCTAGCAAGCGCATTACACGACTGTGCAGCTGAGACTTCCGTGACCTCTGGAGATGCCTTCTGCCTCTGTGGAAGACCTTTACTTGCTGACCCTTTGGTGTGCTCAGGAGCACATCTTGACAGCTGGGGCCTTCAGAATGTGGGCTCCAGAAGGTGAGACAAGAGAAACCTGAGGTCAGAGCTCTTCTCAAACTACGCACCAGGCCTTTCCACTGGGCCTAGAGAAGCCCTAGGATGCCCTGGCCTCCTGGTCACGCTGTTCATGTCAGCTCGTCACTGTTGGCCTCCCATGTGAACATCCTGGCAGGCTCCAAGCACCCACTCTTAGCAAGGCAGGGCCGTGTGTGTTCATGAAATTTCATGGCCATTATTTTATTTATTTACCACATGCTCTGAGCCAGGGTCAGTTTCTTGGACTCAGCTTATAGAAAGTTGTTGTTTTGGAGCCAGCAAGATGGCTAATTGTTCTCTGACCTCCATATGTGCCATGGCACACACCTACCCACACAGACATGTACTCAAAATAGATAAAAAATGTACTTAAAATGTTTTTGTTTTTAGTCTTTTGACCTTTCCAACAGCAAATCAGTGAGTAAGGAAATGACAATTTTCTCTCCCCCTCCCCATCTTCCTCCTCTCTTCTCCTTCTTCTTCTTCTTCTTCTTCTTCTTCTTCTTCTTCTTCTTCTTCT
>JADRCH010000132.1:706664-765845 GCA_019843965.1 Rhynchomys soricoides | reverse complement strand
CTTCTTCTTCTTCTTCTTCTTCTTCTTCTTCTTCTTCTTCTTCTTCTTCTTCTTCTTCTTCTTCTTCTTTCTTCTTTCGCTGCTGCTTCTTCTTCTTCTTCTTCTTTCTTCTTCTGCTTCTGCTGCTGCTTCTTCTTCTTCTTCTTCTTCTTCTTCTTCTTCTTCTTCTTCTTTCTTCTTCTGCTTCTGCTGCTGCTGCTTCTTCTTCTTCTTCTTCTCCTCTTCTTCCTTCTCCTCTTCTTCCTCTCCTCCTCCTCCTTTTCTTCTTCCTCTTCCTTCTCTTCCTCCTTCCCCTCCCTTCTCTTTTCTTTCTCCCTCCCTCTCTCCCTTTTGTGATACAGAATTTTGCTAGGTAGCACAGGCTAGCTTAAAGGTATGGTCCTGCTTCAGCATCTCTGGTAGTGGCATTTCGGGCACCTGCTACCATACTCTGGTTTCTTTTCATTGTCATAAATGGTGTCAAAATTGTAAAGTCACACAAGCTAGCAATGATTGAGGTGGGCTTTGGATTACATAAGTGAAAATAGAGGGCTCTCTGCTACACAACGAGACAGAAGAGTCCTTGGTTTGGTGGAACAAGAAGGCAACGTGAGGCAGGGATCTGACCCTACCCAAAACAAAAGGGAATCCCCCACTATTTTAGCACCAGACGTGGCTGAACAGTGTATGGACAGTATCCATCTCTAGCCCTAGCCTGGGTGGTGTCTGGCAGTAATAGATCCATCTACTCCTGGGCTCGGTATCAAAAAGCGTGGGGAAATGGACTTTCCCTTCAGCAAAAAGGATGGAGATTAAACAGCAGGAAGAACTTCCCAGCTGTCAGGACCATACGCTTTTAAAACAGGCATCCCAGGAAGGTGGAGGCCCTTGCAGAGAAGGTTAATGCTGTCGTTGCTCAGAGCTGTTGGAGAGGTGATGGGAGGGAGTGCATGCAGCTGACCTCTCCAGGGTCAGACCAAAGATGCTGTCCCACAGGAAAAGGACACTATTGGCTATCCCTCCACTGGTACCACCCTCTTCCTAGGACCCCATCTGCCCCAGCCCTGCCATTGGACTTCATTAAATTGCATTTTCCCAGAGCAGGGCAGGCTGGTGACAGAATGAGTCAACACCAGCTTGCTACAACTGTCGCCCCTGGAGCCTGCGGGCATAGAGGGAGATAATTGGGAGCAGTTTGACAGCTTAATGTCTGGGGCTGCCTTCCTGGAGCAGTGCAGGGTGGGGGTGGGGGTGGGGCAGGAGCCAGAAATGGGGTGGGGGGTAGACTGGGTTGTCTTCAGACCCCCACCACCACCACCGCTACCACCACCTTTCCCCTCTGTTTCCCCAGACCCAGCTTGTTGGGCAGGGAAATAAAACATAGGAAAGGAAATTAGATACGGGAAATAAATTAGGGCTTCTTTATTAATTTGTCAGGACTAATTAACATCTCCCTGAGATTTGTCTCCTCTCCAGACACCCTCAGAGCAGGAAGGAGGAAAGTCTGCCAGAGGTCAGGTTTGGACTTCAGTGTCCCTGTCCCAACCACTCCTAACAGCGCCTACCCCTAAAGGAGAGGGCAGAAAAGAGGTCACTCAAAGGGAAGCCCCCAGGGTCCAGCTGAGAGAGACCCTAGACCTTTGTCCACTTCATTTCTCTGGGCTGCTGAGCCCCAGGACACTCCTGTCACCATGCTGTGGTTGCTCTCCTGTCTTCAGTCACATCACGTTCCTCACTGAGGCAGAGTTACTGCCTGACTGTGGCGACAGCGTCTAGTGTCAAGTGCCACACTGGGGTAGAGTAAGGACTTGGTGTTACTTGGGAGACAGAGATTAGGAGAAGTACTGAAACCTCTTCAGAATTCTTTCATCCCAAGCCTCATAGTAAAGTTCATCTATAATCCCAGCACTCGGGAGGCTGAGACAGGAGGATTGTTGCTAGTTCAATGCCACCTGGGCTATATAGAGAGAGACCCTGTCTTTTTTTTTTAAAAAAAAAAAATGGTCTCTACCCTCAAGGTCTTTAGGGTTTCACATTTGCAGAAGTCTCCAGAATACAGATTAAGTGGCTAAATGTGCCTTAGTGACTGGAGAGAGAAGCAGAGCTCCCAAGAACTCGTTGGCTGTGCCTTCTGAGGCCTGTCTGCCCATCTCACCTGCTACAGGGCCTAACTTAACTTCCAGGAGTCTCCCATACAGTTGTCTCACCTTCTGGTTGTGAGTGCAAGTTCTCCCAGCTGCCCCTTGATTTGGGTGAGAGCATGGCTTGGTTTCCAAGAGTCAGGCCCAGCCCTGCTGTGTCAGATTCTCTGAGAAATCTCTCCACAGCCACACCTTATAGTAGACACTGCCTTGGAGGGTTGCAAAATCCTCTGTTCTCTGGGTCCCACATTACTGACAGCATCTGGAGGTGTTCCACTGACACCAGCCAAAAAGATTCCGGTAGAGATGAAACCCTGTCTCCTCCCCAGGCCTGTCACCCCCAGAGTTGGGGATCACACAGAGCTGAGATCCCCAGACAGTTCAGTCAGAAGAGGCTAAAGGGAGAGAGGGTTAAGTAACCAGTCTCTTGTAGCTCAGATGAGGACCCTGAGGCCTGGAAAAAGAGCCACAGCTTGCTGGGTCAAGCCTTAGCACTTGAATCTGCTGACTCCCTGGCCATGCCTCTCATGAACAGGTGTCAAGGCTTTACAAATGACATTGGAAGTAAATTAGTTTGTCACATCAGACACTCTCAGAACCAAGAAAACCTCTGGGGAATGTAAGCATATGCTCAATGTGGTCAGACTACAAAGTTGGTGTCCAGGGGTCAGGTCACAGTCCCACCCGCTATGGACATATGCTCTTGATGTCTGCCCTCTGACTTTGGGGACATTTAGGACCCTGCCACATCTCTACATTCGCAGTATGTAGTATCTAAAATCAGCAGAACTGGGTTTACATCCTGGCTCTGCTATAACTGTGACCTTGGCTGTCCTTGAGTGCAGCTGAGCCTCAGTTTTCCAGCTATCTTAGAATACCTGCTTTGAAATGTAAGGACTCCATGAGCCATGGGTGCGATGCTTTTGCGGTAGATCCAGTGCCCAGTGATCTCGAGAGTGTCTTGCACTCTGGAGATGTCTCCTCCCTGCCTCCTGCCACTTTCCCTCCACACTGGACAGAGATGGGATGGAGCCCTTTCTGCCATCCTGTGATTCTAACCAGGGCTGCCTTGCTGCACACCTGCCCAGAATTGGTGCTGGAGAGCAGAACAGGCAGCTGGAATGGGAGCTTCTGTTCTCTGGGTCTCAAAGTCTGGCAAGAGGACTTTGGCCACTGGGAACAGGGCTGGGGATAGAGAGGACCTGGTAAGGTTGGTGTCAGTGTCTGTGGGCTGGGCATGGAAGGGGTTCTCAGAGGCCACTTGGAACTGTCTTGGACTTGGGGAACTTGGAGAAAGGACTGAGAGGTCCCTTAGCCCTGTGAAGCCACACCCTTGCACCTTGACCAGGAAAAACACAGGGTCACTTGCACTTAATCTCTGCAGGAAGGACACCCAGTACCTTGTGGAGCTCTCCTGGGTTCCTATCCTACTGGCCATAGGACCTCAAGACCTGGCCCAGCTTCTGTAGTAAAAATGGGGGTGCTGATTTGATGGAGAACAGTTGAGCTGCCCAACTGTGGGGCTTCTGTAAGACGCTTAGAGAATCCAGACAGATGAACCTAGATGCCACCTTAGGGAGCTGGAAAAGGCCAAGGCTGGTGTCAGGTTGTGGCTCTAGCCTTGATCCCACGAAAGCTCTATCAAGCTCCCTGTCCTGAACAATTCATTGGTCAGGCAACTGCATGTTGCTTTATTTCAGCCGTTATAGCATATGACTTCAAGTCCACTTGCTGGGTAAGGAAACTGAGGCTCCTAGGTTTGAGGCAACTTGGCAGTGAATGGACAATCCCAGCCTGAGCTCTGCCTCCCAAGCTCTCTCCCTACACCCGGAGTCCTCTCCTTAAGAGGAAGAAGAGCTTACTGAACCCAGCCTTGCTGGCTGGTCAAACAAGTCTAAGCACAGGGTATGCTTCCATGGCAGCAGGAAGAGTTGAGGACAGACATCCTCAGGAGGGATGTAGACCAGCTTGGCAGTCTCCCAGGAGCAATGGTAAGGTACCCTACTCTGGAGACATTGAAAGGAGAAAGAACTTATTTACTGATTGGGTGAGAGGCTGGGAGGTCAGGCTTGCCAGCCACGGTGGGTGGTGAATGACAGCCTCTCTCTGAACCCTTCCCTTGGGAAGTTTCTGAGATCCAGAAAGGCTTGACTTCTATCTGCCGCTTCCTGGCCAAGGCTGTCATTTTCCCAAAGACTTTTATTCCGATCTACTTGGGGAACCTTGCTAGTGCCAAGGCCTGGGGCAGTATGTCAGACCGGGCAGGTGTGGCCCAGCTACCTGTCTGGGTACTAGCTGACCCCCACCCAAGAACACTGCCACTCCAAGCCCTACTTGCTTGCTTCCTTCCCTGTCCCTGAAAGGGGCCGAAGGGACTGCAGGCTGGGTCTGTCACTGAGGTCTTCAGCCAATGATGCTGTTGTTCTCTTAGGAAAGAGACTTACAGACTTCAGCAAAGACCTTGCTATGCCAGACAGGGTGTAGGACTCCAGGCTCTGACCCAGGACACGGCTCAGGTGGAAGACTAGGGTAGAGTTCTGCTTCCGCTGTCCCAGCTATGCAGCTTGGTGGATTTCTCACCCAACCCCAGGCCACAGTTTCCTCCTCTGTAAAATAGGCGTGTCTCAAGCCTTGTTCCAGAACATGGCAGTGAAAGTGGAAGATTCCAGAAGCACTTTTGAGCACCCAGTACATTAAAAAAAAAAAAAAAAAAAGTTCAGAGTTCAGTTTAGAGCAATCAGTTCTCCAATCCCGAGATCCAGAAGCACAAACTCTGCCCACCAGCATTTACTTTGTTTCAGAAAGAAACACATACTGTGTTTCAGAAAGAAAAAGTTGCTGAGAACTATTGGCCATTGTGATGGGACCAGAGCTGGAGCTAAGACGAGGGTCTAAAGTCATATGTGTGTCTTTAATTGCTTGAGTTCACATCCCATAAAAGAGAGAGAAATAATAATAACAATAATAATAAGGCAGGAGCCCTGCCATTCCCCACCCCCTTTCTCAACCATGAGTCAAGAACCAGTTCCCACCAGTCTTTCAGGGGTTCAAAGCGTCTCCCCGCCCTAATCCTCACTTGGACCTCCCTGCCCCCACCACTACTGTGGGCAAGAGGCTTTTCTGGGGGGTGGGGGGGTTGCGGGCTCTGCCACTACTAAGGCCAGACTGTGCCACCATGGTGGTTAGTGCTTGAGGTGCTGGCAAAGAGGGGACACTCTGCCAGGCTTCCTGTTGATAGAAGCACACCGTGAAGGCTCAACTCTCGCTTTTATCTAGCCCAGGCCTGATTTCTCCCTGCTCAATGGAGGCAAGAAGGTGCCCCCGCCTAGCCCCTATCTGCCAGAGGCAGACTTGCTCAACAACTGGAGTCATACTAGGGAGGCAGAGGTCTGGGATGAGGCCCTGAACCTATAGGCTCCCTTCCCACCTAGGGAAGCCACTCTGGCCTGCTGCCTGCTTGCACCTTGATTCTCTAAGGTGGACAGACCTTTACACATACACCCCTCCATCCCCCTCTACCCCACCTCCAAGCCCTGACTCACTCCCTCTCTTCCCTCTCAAGCTGTGTCTCCAGGACGTGTCAGGACAAGGTGCTGGGTTCTGGTCCTACAGGCTTGGTTGTGCTGCTCTCACTAGGGGTGGGGCAGTGGGGAGAGTTAGCTTTGACCTGCTTCTTCAGGCCTCCTTCCCCCCTTTTACCTTGTGGGGAGGTGGGGGTTACCGACAGGACTGAACTCTAGAGCACCTCCTATTTGCACCCACAAGAGGCCCTGCCTGGGGCAGCTACAGCCTAGGGGTGGCGGGGGATGGGACACCACACTTCTTCACCCTAATCCTGCCATTCCGGGGTCTCTCAGCTTTGTGCATGAGAAGCCTCCTGGCTTCCCAGAGACCCTTACCCAGAAGCCTTCACTCTCAGAAGGCTGTCAGCCTGTGGCGTCAGCCACTTCCCCACTATTCTGCAGTCAAAGTGAAAAGGATCTTGGGTTTTCCTTGGTTTTTTTCATTTACTGTATAACTGTAAGTCACTTCCCTCTGCATAGTCTCCATCTTCAAAATGATCAACACTATCCCCTTGATGGTTTCAGGATTCTGGATGCCCAGAGTCAAACAGACTGGGGGAAGGTGCGCTAGGATTGCACCCCTCCCCCAACCCCCATCCCCTGCTGGTCAGCCTAGCCAGCAGAGGGTGAAAGAGGTGTGTCCTTGTCTCACTGAGATCATTGAAAGTAAATGGTCACGAACCCCTGTGGCTCTTAGCCCTCCTCTCTTTGGGGAAGTAAGCATGGCCTTTGCCAGAGAGCCAGGTCTTCCTTTGATCTGGTAGCTTCCTATAAAGAAGTCTTGATTAAAAGCTCTCAGTGACCTGGGAAGTCAGTGGGGACCTGTGATGCCAGAGTCTGTTCCCCTGGTTCATTATGGAGATCAATTGGAGTGTGTTCCCAGTACCCACATCAGGGACCACTGCCAGGGATTCGGATTCAGATTCTGACCCAGCCAATCGTGGAGGGCCCAAGGATTGCTATTTGAGCAAGGCAGAGGTAGAGACTGTGGAAATATGAGAACAGAGCAGGTGATTCTGTGGGACCTGAGTGTTGAAGTGGGAGTTTTCCACTGCAGGGAGGTGTGGCGGGTGGGGACCTGGGAGGAGGAGGAGAGGAAGCTGGGAATTTAAGCAGGGGTAGATTGAAGGTCTGATACTGGTTTAGATCTGCCTCAAGGCAGTGGAGAAGGCAGGAGGCTGTGTCATAAGGTCTGATTTGTATTTAGATCCACCTGTTAGCAGTGTGATTTGAATAAATCACTGTACCAGCCTGAGCCTCAGTTTCCCAGTACAAGAATGACATCTGCCTTAACAGGGTGTTTGTGAGATTTGTTGCCTAATCTCACACCATGAAACATGGGTTCCTCTCAGGAAAGGTTCACTGTCGTCAGAGTTACCCACGATTTTGCGAAGACCATGTCTAGAAATTCCCCAAGAGTTAAACTTCTATACCACCGTGACTAAGGAGTGGGTTTTATAGATGATGAGGAAGTGGTTGGCAGGCAACATGCTCAGTAGTATTTATTTTTATTTTATGTACATTAGACTTAGCCAGAGAGAAAGAATTTGTTTGTGCATCAGATGCATGATGGCGCCAATGAAGGCCAAAAGAGGGCACATTAGATCCCCTGGAACTGGAGTTGCAGACCATTGAGAGCCACCATGTGGGTTCTGGGAGGTGACCTTAGACCCTCTGTAAGGGCAGCCTGTTCGAACTCTTAACTCTTGAGCCATCTCTTCTTCAGCTCCTGTTTGGATTTGTTTTGTTGCTTTAGCTTTTGAGATGAGGTCTCGATAAATTGCTCAGCTTCAACTCAGCTTCCTACCTCAGCCTCTCTGAGCTGACCCAGCTACTGTCAGGCTACCCAGCCCTCTATCATCTCTGATTCCTTCCCTATCTGCTTCCTCCCACTGTAGTAAAAAGGCCTTACATCACTATAAAGGGTCCAAGAGCAGAAGCTTTGCCCTCCTCCCCCCATCCCCTACCCCAGTTCTCTTGAACTGTAACTTCATGCTGCAGCCGGGCAGAGTCAGCCAAACATGACAGAAATGGGCATTCAAGAGCCTTTGGAAACATTTGAACCTGGAGAAAGAGGTCAAAGAAGGAGAGAGGGATGGCTGGAGGTTATGGCCTTGTACCCACAACACCCGCTGCTCTTTTGCTGCACCTGGCTTCTTAGGTGAGCTATTTGCTTATCTTGTGACCCAGAGGCAAAGCCTCTATAGCCACAACAAGAGAAACAAGCATACTACATTCGAAGGTCTTGTGGCTGGCTGATAAGTCTTCCCCAGGTGCTCTCTCTGCCACTGTCACCGTATTGAGCCATCTCAAGCCAAGCCATAACTTCCTCCCCCCCTTCTTCAGCCAGCTCCTTAGTTCCAAGCCCTACCAACTCCTTCACAACTGTTGAACCAGTTCACTCCTCTGTGATTTTTCTCCTTCCTCATGGACAAATGGGGAGCCAGTAGCAGCTGGTCTCCAACTAAGAAATCCTCTGAAGGCTCCGCAACCTGCTTTTCCCCACCCTAGACGGTCCTTGGATCCCAGTCTGAGGCCACTGTCCCTTTGACTTTTCTATTTATGTACCAGAACTCACCCACCACATTTCAGTTTCCCAATCAAATCATTAATTACCCCAGTAATTAAATCTAATTAGCAGTTGTAGGGGCCTTTCTGAGTGAGGAACCATTAGCCAGGGTGAAAATGCCTGGAGAGAGAGAGAGAGAGAGTGAAAACCCACCCCTTCCCAGCTTTCCAAGTGAAAACAGGAGTCAGCAGTGCAAGGCCCGGGGCCCCCCAATTAAAGTTAGGGCCTCACTCATTAGCTAATTTGGCATACTATCCTAGCAGCCTCTGGTGGGAAGGCCAGCCATGGAGCCGGCCAATATTTGGTGGTGGTGGTAGAGGTGGGACAAGCCCTGCTCACCTTGAGGACTATGCTAGAGCTCTAGGCTCACTCAGGGGTGAGTACCACTTGCTTCTGGCTTCCTTGGCTTTGGGGCTGATGAGGGTAGGATGGGCTGAGGTGAGGTGAGACAGGAAATACCAACCTTCTGCTTCCTGTCTTAGGAAGAGACAGCTTGGCAGTCATTTGTTGTTCTATGTCTAAGGCTGAGGGGAACTGCCATCTTGGGATAATTGTGAAGAATAAGTAAATAAATGCGTACATACGTACATACATATGTGCTCACTCTCGTCTCTGTAGCTGCTCGGTGCCTGGTAGCCACCCTCACCCTTCACTCCATGACTCCTGAAAATACTCCGCATTTTGTCTCCATTCCCCCACAGCTCACACCACCCAGGTTGAGACGCTGAGAGCCAGAAAGATAAAGATTTTAAGCCAGGGTCAGGCTTGGAAGAAGAAAGATGAGGTATGTTCAGAGTCCTCAGTCAGGTCTCCTTGTGGCTTAGCTGGCCTGCAGCCCTGAGTGGAGCAGAGGTGGGAGCCAGGATGGCAGACTTGGCCTTTTCCCAGGGCCAGGGGTGACAGGCAGAGGGGATGATGCCCACATGCCTTATATAGTAGGGACTTCTCGCCCATCCTACATCAGACAGGTTCCATTCGTCTGTCATGAAAGTGTAGACCACTGCTTAACCTCTAAAAGGGGCAGGAGCAAGACACACACATACCACCAGGCTCGGTAATGAAAGCCAATGGCTCTGGAGACAGGTTGTTCTTGGAATTTGGAACTGGCCTTGGAATTTGGCCTCTCTGAATTCCTCCTTTCTAAGATGAGAATGGTAATGACACCTAGCACCCAGGAGTTTTGAGAATGAAACAAATTAGTATTCATGAGCATTCAGACTTGGGCCTGGCACAGGTGACAGACACACACATGCTAACTGTACTTGCCATCTCCAGGACAGGCCCAGTGGGAAATATGTCCCTCTTGTGTCCTCTCGGGGACCCACAGGCTTCTGTTGCTCAGGGTATTGCCCAACCTTGGGGTGGTCAGAGGGGACAGGTAATACTCCTCACACTTGAAAGCCATGGGGTACTTGCACACACAGCCCACCACAGCCATAGGCTGCCTCTGGGCTCTCTGGGCAAGGGTCAGAAGGACAAGGGGACAGGAAGGAAGGAAGCAGGTGGCCGCAGAGGGCCGGCTACATCTCCTCAACTGGGCTCCATGCCCTGTGCCTACGTGCTGGCTCCCTCTGTGAGGCAGGATGAAGAACAGGCCCTGGCATGCCAGCCCCTACCAGTGACTCCTGAAACCTTGACAAGTCTGAGCTAGAAGCGGGCCTGGGCGAGGCTCCTGATAGACTCATGTTGGGCAGAGGGATGGTCGGTGTGGGAAAGACCCCACACTTGAAACTGTGACGCTGCAGGGGGAACCGGAAGGAGACTCGGGAGGGTGCAGGGTAGTGGCTGGGCTCAGTGCTTTTTCTGACTCTCTGGTCTCCTCACTCCCAAGTGTCCCTGCCAGGCAGGACAAGAAAAGGACAGGCTATAGAGGCAGCAGGGAGGGGTTCCCTCCACATTTTGCCAAGTGTAAGGTGATGGCTTGAGTGTTGTGGAGAGAGAAGGAGGGAATGGTGACAACCGTGTGCCAGGAACAGAGGAAGCTGCCCAGTTCTGGGGAGGTGACCTCACCCCAGCTGAGTGAGCTGGATGTGCCAGGACTCATTGTATAGGCGGAAAGGCTGGGTTTGGGGAAGGGCATGAGATTTGGCCATGGGAGTCACTGAAGCTGTCCGGGTCAGCTAGGAAAACCTGTACCAACTACCATTTTCAGCCTCTTGGATGCTAGGGGAAAAGGCCACATAGGGACAGTTGTGCAGATGCTGAACATGGCCACAGGCCTGCTGAAGGTGGGGGCAGGGTGTCCCAGTGAGCACCTCCCCCTCCCTGATCCACCATGGCAGGACCCTCTGAAGAGCTTGCCTTCTCCACACCACACAGGGGCTGCTAGATGAAAAACAAAACAACCAAAACCAAATAAAACATAAGTGTCCTGCTTCCCTGTGTCAGTAAGCTTAGCTGAATTTAGACCTGCAGTCCCACACAAGTTGAAAGGCAGCCAGCAAGGGGGCACCCACCTGCAGTCCCAGCTCCACTTTTCAGAAAGCTGAGGTAAGAGAATCCCCGAAGCCCTCCATTCCCGGCCCAGCCTGGGAAACCTGCATCTAGAAGGGACAGAGGTTGGGGCTGTCACCGCAGGGCTGGAATGCTCCTTCCCCTTATTCCCCCATCCTCACCCACCGCTGTGTTCTATGGCTTCAACCCAGAAGAGGTTAGCACTCAGGTTGGAGTCATGACCCTGGTTTGTTGTGGACTGGGTTGCCACGAATCTAGGCTAGAACTGCTGCTGTGAGGATTTGTGTTGGGGGGCGGAGGAGGGCGGTTTGGAGGTTACAGAGTTGGGCTATGACCCTTAAAGCTAATACTGAAAGGGCATCCATGCCGTATACAAGAGATTGGGGTCACTGCAGTTCTAGGCTACAAAGCATCACTCAAGTTATGCATTTCAGCCTTTGGAACTGATAAAATGGGGAGCAAAGCCTGCCCCTGTCCCAGCATCCATCAGTGGCCCTGGCCCTGGTCTGCTCTCAATCCCACTGCCCACTTGATCTTGAGAACTCAGCCTCCTATGCATTGTGTTTTCTACATTGCATGGGCCCTGTCCCTCCGCTTGGAGGATAGGCTTACACTCAGAAGTCTGGAAGACTCCTCTGACCCTTAGCATTGCCTGTAAGGTAGATCCAAAGGTGGGGCAGGGCCAAAGGAGAGCTGCCAGCCACATGCAGGTGCCTGAAGTATGGACAAAAGGCCAGGAGGGACAAATGCCAGTCCTGGGTGGGACAGACATCAGGGATGGAGCAATGGAATCTGTGTGTCGCAGAGTATACACATGCATGCTTGCGTCCATGTGCATGTCTATGTATGTTTAGATGACTATCTCCTTAGCCCACCAGACTAGAAAGACCTGGGTATCTCTGGTCAGGCCTTCCCACATTAAAGCAAAGGCAGGAGAGCCAGGCCCACGGTGAGGAGAGCAAACAGCAAGACTTAATGACTTTAATATGAAAGAATTTGCCACTAATTAAGCACAAACACTCCACTAATGCAGAGAACACATGTTGTGGATTTCACTTAAGCAGGAACCAAATGAGGTAAAAATCCTTCCAAAATGATAGCAGTTCACCCTCAGAGGAAGATGCTGTCTCTCCTTGGTTCTCTTGAGCATCGCCCTGAGCATATCCCGGCCCTTCTACCATCTTAGCCTGCTACCCTCCCCAGCTAGAGGTTCTGGCCATGCTCCCTCGGCCTGTCTCCCTGCTGGCATCCCTTCCCCTGGCTGTCCTTCCCCATGTTCTTCCATCCTCTGGAGACTTGAAAGCCTTTCCATGGCCTGTGTCTGTCAAACAGCGACCCCTGAACCCAGAGTTCTGACCATCTGTCTCCCTATGCATAGCTCAGCTCTGTCCCTCAGACATGAAGGCCCGCCTCTCCTCTTTCCCAGGACATACAAGGAAGGTTTCCCCAGCAGAGTGTCTCACACCGGCACTTCTCACCCCCTCTATACCCAGCTTGCCATGGCTGGCCCTACACACCCATCATATATTTCATCTCCTCGGCCTGAGCTCATTGTCTCCTCCCATGGTCTTCATTAAGGTAATTTTATTCCTTTGGGGGCATGAGACAGTGTCTGAATATGATTTAATTGTCATACGTGAAGGTGGTGTTCCTAATATCTAGTGTGTAGACGCCAGGGGTGTTGCTAAGTGTCTTACAGGGTACAAGACAGATCCCACCAGAGGGCATTGTCTGGCCTAAAATGTCATCAGTTATCTAGGTGCCTTTGCTTAGGAAACCGGCTTCCCGGCATCAAGGCAGGTCTTTCCCCATGTGTTACCAATACCAGCACTTAGGTAGCTTCTCCATGTGGCCGCCATGCTAGCAACACATAGGAATGGGCTCGTTTCTCTCTTATATCAAACAGCACTATCATGATCTCCTCTTTATACGTGAGGGAATTGATGCCCAGAGAGATCCATGCAACTTGAAGTTGACAGACCAATTACTTCATGTACCCCATTACTCTCTATAGACCTCACTCCTTCTTTCTCCCAACCCCTTGGGTGTCCTACCTCCCACCCACACTCTTGCTCTTAGAATGAGCCTTCCCTGTAGGCAGGTAGGTATACCTGCCTGATAGCTTCCCCTCGCTACAGCCATCTCGAAAGACCTTTTCAGAGCTGGGTGCTGGAGTGGCCTCCTTGCCCTTCCTGATACAAGGCAGACCCAAGAGCCCTGCACTGCCAAGCAAGTGTCATGGAGGCAAGGAACATGCGGCTCCTGAGCCTTGTAAAGATTCCCTGGGGAAGCCTAGGGAATTTTTCCTCTGCCTCCTCAGCAGCCCCCAGCCTCTCCTCAATGCCAGTCTTCCAAAAAGGCTGCTGCCTATACTTCCCCAATGTGTCAGTCGCAGTGCATGCACGCTCACAGGGAAGCCACGGTTGTGTCTGCTGTGAGACAGTAGTGTTCACTGCAGCGTCAGCCACCCTTATGTCACCGCACCTTTCTGAATCCTGGCCTTAGAGCCAGAGGCTTCTGTGCCTGCAAGTCAAGAATGGCCAGGTCAGGCAGGAGCAGCCCAGGGCTGTGGAGGGCGGGGTGGAGCTGGAGAACACAGAGATGTAAACAGGTTTAGGTGGCAGGGCAAGGAGCATGGCCTCTCTGCAGCAGCTCAATTAGGTGAGAAAACTATTTTTCACCTTATGCTCTGGTGTGAAGAAGGAAGGGAGATGGGGTACTAGGAACTGGGACAGAAGAGAAAGAAAGGGAATCAAGCCTGTCAGCTGGGAAGCAAGCAGGAAGATACGGTGGGCAAGGGATCAAACCAACCCACACCGTGTAGGGATTCCCATTTTCGGGCAAGGAAGAGTCAGACCTTAAGCTGTGTCTCCTCTGTACAGGTGAGGTCCCAGCTTCCACTTCTGCCCCTTGGCTAATGCACTTCCTAGGAGCTGCCACTGGACCTGGAACAATGGTTAGCCTTGGCTCAGGACCACAGCTGGCTCACAGACTTCTTCACCAACCAGTGGAGGTACCCTGTGAGGTCTGAGTGCCAGGCTTTGGAGTGACATGCTGTGACAAGTGCATGCCCATGTATACACCCCGAGCACACAGTACCACCTAACCCATGACAGGGGCAAGAAGAGAGGGCTCCAGGAAGCTGTCTCCGCAGAGGGGATTCGGGAAGAACAGAAGTCACAGTGTATGCTTAACAGAAGGGATAGCAAGCCAGACCTCTAGCAGTCTTTCCTGCCCTCATTTTCTCACTGTTCTTAGACTGGGACTCCTCATTCAATGCCTTCCCTTGGGGCATGGTGGCTCACACCTATAATCCCAGCACACAGAAGGCTGAGGCAGGAAAATTGCCATGAGTTTGAAGCCCACATAGGTGACCTTGGACTTGATCTTGAGGAGTTCAGGAAGTTTACTCTACAACATGGGAGCTCCAGCCGGGGGACTGTATACTCAGCATCGTCCTGCAGAGGACCAATGGCAGGTGGTCTGGGCCACTCAGGGTCAAGGCTTGTGCAGGAAGAAGGCATGAGGCATGAATGTTGGAGTTACAAAGGAAGGGATTGTACATGGGGACCCAGCCCAGGAGTGTTGAGAATGTGAAATGAAAGACCACTGGAGATGAGGGTCCTGGTGGGAGGAGCTTAGGAGGAGTTTAGATTTGGACCAGTGGCGCCTAGGAAACAAAGCCATTTAGGAGCTGCTGTGGGCTGGACTAGGTGACTGTTTGGCTACAGAAGAGCCTCCTGTACCCTAGCTTTGCTGTAGTACAGCAAGGATTTGATCTGGGAGGACTTCAGGAGAAGTTGGTTAGCATACAAAGACAGAAAACTTACTGATCAGTTCACAGTGAATCCAGAGGAGAAGCAACATTGTGGCAGAGTAAGCTGAGCAGGTTAGGGCCACAGAATCCCTCTAGGATCCTCAGGTCCACCACTCCCTACTCAAGCCCAGGAGACCACAGGGACCAAGTGGTAAGGACCAGAGCCTGCCTGCCCCAGTTTCTTGCATGTAGCCTTCCTCTTCCCCACTGCCCAGAGGAAAGACATCAAGTCTACCAGAGGAAGTAGAGTGGGCTGAGACCTAACACCTTGAAGACTAGAGATGGAGACAGGTAGGGCCAGGGGTGAGGCACTGTGTTCCTGGTGTGCCAAAGTAGAGTCCCTGCTTGCCAGAGCCTCAGGGGATGGGGTGACAACAGGAAATGGACCTGCAAGACAGTGGTCCAGAATCCCCCCAACCCCTTCTTTGTTCCTTGATGGGAGAACCAAAGCCCAGCTCCCTGACTCATTGGTCCCCCAACCCGCCCTGCCAAGTTTCAGGGAGAGATAGAGCTTGTCAGGGCACCCCCATGGCTGCTGCCACCCTCGGGGCTTCTGTACTGCTAGGGGAGTGGGGCTGGCCTAGTCTGTCTGGAAGATCCTGCGCCCTGACTCCTAGGTCCTTTCCCAGGCTGCCACGCCCCCTCTTCTCCCACGCACTGTGTTCCCCCACCCAAGGCAACCGGGCGCCAGCCTCACAGCCCATCATTAACTAACTCCATGTGGGGAGACGGGGAGGGGGTGGGGAGCCTTCAGCCAAGAGGAAAACCTGGGCAGTTTCTGTGACCCCAGAGCTGGGGGTGGAGGCGCCTGGGCACAGACAGTAGCAATTAGCCCCTGACTGTGGGATCATAGGACATTATCACTACTTCGAGTGGCTTGTAGTGAGTGGAAGGATACAGAGCCCCTGGAGCCATCCCAGAAACTCTGTCCCCAAGAGAATTTCCCAAGGCCTTTTCACCAGCAGAGCTCTCTGAACTACAGGAGGTAGGAAATGGAGCTGCTAACCACTGTGCCTGGCCAGGACATGCAGTATGCCTTCTTGCTGTGTCTCCCCAGGGAGGGTTGGCTGGACACTAGGACAAGGAGTGGGACAGCCATTGCCTCTTTCTGCTCCTGATACCCTCTAACTCCAGGTCACTGTGGCCCCATCTGGGTGTGAAGAGGAGTTTAGAAGCAGGTGATGCAACCTGGGAGCCAAGGAGCTCTGAATTAATGGGGAACCATGCCTGGGGCATAGATATGAGAAGGGACAAGTTCAAAGGGCCAGCCCTTATGGGTTCTTCCTGGTAGAATGATCAGGTCCAGATGACAGGTTGGCAAAGCCTTCCAAGAGGAGGGTGACCCCAGAAAGGGCTTTCCCTCCCGATCTCATTTCTTCCTTGCCAGCCTAAATGCTTCCTGTCCGAACTTCCAGAGAGTTGACATTTGAGAAAGAAGCTAGGCTGATGGGAGGGTCCTAAAGCTTTAGGTCACCTTGCTGACTCAGCAGGGTTTTAGGGACCCTTCCCCCTCCTCTCAGTGAGTCATTCTCACTTGCATTTACCTGTTTCTCTCCACCGGAAGGAAGTCCTGTCCTGTCTGCCAGTTCCTGGAGGGGAGGGAGGGAGCATGCCTAGAAAGCCCCAGAAGCAGATATTGGTTTCAACTGGGGTTGTACTTTGTTGGTAGGACACTTACTTAGCAGGTACAAAGCCCTGGGGTTGGATTTCCAGTACAGTCCCTGACCCCACACACACACACCACACAGATGGGTAGAGTTGGGGGGAAATGGGGTTGATTTTATTCTATCCAGATGTCACTTGTAACTAATGTAGCTCTCGCATTGTAATGAATCCCATTAGTCAGGAAGCTTAGTCAAGAGATTAAGGCAGGAGACCTGTTATGAGTTTGAGGCCAGCCTAGGCTGCATAGTCTTGTTCTATGACAGCTTAGGTGACAGTGTGTGATGTTTGTCTCACAACAAAGTAAAACAAAAGAAAAAAGGGATGTTGCTTTGGCACAGGTTTGTGTCAGGGAGCCCGGCACCCCACACCTGTGCACACAGACTTCTTTCTCGTGCGCTAACACTGCTTAAGCATCTACTGGAGATGCCGAGACAACATTTCAGGAAGTGAAGGCCTGGAGAAGATTATCACGGCCAGGTCAGGGCATAGTGGTCCTCACAAAAGTACCCCTTTACACTCCCACCTTCCGAGCCTAGACCCAGCTTGCCCAGCCAGGATAGGAGTTCTAAAGTCAAAAGTGGCAGGAAGAGAAACTGCTCATGTGGCCACGCCCGATGCGTGGGAACTCTTGCCATCTCGCTGCAGATTAGCTCTATGGCAAGCAGGGCAGGGCCTTGGGGAGCAGGTTCGTCTGCCACAACTGAAGAGCCTTTGTGTTTTCTTGCTGAGCTTGGGCTTTCTCAGGCCTGTGACGTGGGGGGTGGGGGGGAGGAATGGTCTGATGCTTGCCTTGCTGGGTCAGCACTTTTGAGAAGCCAGGTTGCCCCAACTGCCTAGTTCTCTTAAGGAAACCGAGGCACTAGAGTACAAGTCCCAGGAACCAGTGTCTTGGACTTTGACCATATAGGGTGGTAAGGGAAAGACTCATTTCTTATACCTTCCGATGTAAGAACCCCTCCTTCAGACACAGGTCTCCGATCTCTGCACCCTGTCCCCTACCCTTGCTCATCCAGTTCTGCCTTCTGTAGGCTCTCCAGCCTGAGTTCCCCAGACTCCGTGTCTGACCCACAGTGACCAGACCCCAGCACAAGGTGCCAATGAGTACTGTGTATGAGTACTTTGACTGACATTTGTATCATTTTCAAAGTACTACGGGGTTTCTGAAGGACACCACCCAGAACAAAGCCCTAGAAAGACAGACGGAGCAAGACACAGATTTAGGGTGGGAACTGCAGTAAACCAGGGGGCTACTCCTCTGTGTCCCTAGGCAGATGACCCAATCCTTCCTGAGCTGGCTCATGGAAGATTGCCTGGCCTATTGAACTCCAATGTGTTACCATGTCACAAAGCTCCAGGCCATTGTCTGCAGGGAAAGAGGACTTTCCTATTACTTGGGTAACCAGAGAGTCAGCTGGTTCCCCACACTTGGGCCTACAATGTCAGGCAAAATGTGGTCAACACAGCTCAAGGTCAAGCATGTCCCTGCTTTCCCCATGGTAGCTAGACAGCTGTTGAGTGACAAGATAAAGACTCCGAACAAGGGTAGGAAATAGTAATGGGTACAGTTGCCCATTATATGCCATTGGGGTCCTAGTAGACATGCCCACAGAGAGTCAGGAGCAAGAACTTCATGGTGTCCCAGAAACGGGGGGCCTGTACAGTGCCTACTGCCAGGTAGATGGTCAGTAACCATTTGTTGAATGAAGTTCTAGAGAGGGAGACCTACTGTTTCGAAGATGACGATGATGATGCTGACAGTGCCAACAATGATGGCAGCAGCCAGCATCGACTGAGCATTTATTTTGTGTTAACGCTGCCTTCTGAGTTCCCCATGTACTCCTTCATTTCATCCTCACAATTGTTTTATAGAGCAGGCATTAACTATTGGAATCTCCGCTTTGCAGATGTGCAAACTGAGTCATAGAGAGGCTAAGTCATTGGCCAGTGGATGGCACCAAGGCAGAATGCAGACTCTTCCCAGCCTCATTGTGCACCTCAATAGAGGATGCCAGAAAGGTCCAACAGAGCTTGGGAGCCACCCCTGCCCTTTCCCACATTAGGAAGCTGGAGCAGAAGTGAAGAGAGATGAGCGTACACTAAGGCCCCGCCTCCTGCCACCCGCCCCAGCCAGCACCCACTAGTCCTGTTCCTTTTCCCAGGCTTCATCAGCTCCTCTTCTACATGTGCAAGAATGATTCCTGCTTCCTTGAAAAAAAATTTTTAAAGCCCCCTAGTCTAAGAGCTGGGTATTTAGACCTGACTTGACATGCTTGGTCCAAGCCAGGGAGCCCCCACAGAAATTTGGGAACCAGATCCCTCAGGCTGGCATGTTGAAAAGGGACCCAATTTTGCTAATCTTTGTCCCTCTTTCTAGTATTCTCTTTACTCACAGTATACCAGGAGCCTCACATGCCACCCATGGGCTACCTCCCAGCTCTGTTAACAGCTGGCTCTGACAGAGGCCAAGAGTAAAAGTGAACACACCCACTACTGAGAAGTCCTCCGTGTCCTGACCCAGCCCATCACAGGGCCAGAAAGTGCCAGAAATGCCTTTGTATACAATGAGAGGTTGCCAGGAATGTTTCTCCCTGTACCACCACGAAGCTGCTTCTGGGAGAAGCCAGTGGAGAAACAAACAGCCTCTACCCAGCATAGACTCAGATAAGGAGGACACAGACATGAACGTGCGTGTACGCGAGTGTGTGTGTGTGTGTGCGCGCGCGCGCGCGCGCGCGCGCGCGCATGCGCTTGTGCACGCGCACGCACACACACCACACCTGCTTTGGCACAGGAGCCTCCTCACCCTCCACAGGCATCATCAGCAACCTCCCCTCTTGGCACTGCCTTATCCTTGAAGGATGAAGTCACTGCTTGGGAAGTAGTATAGGAACATCAACCTGTGTACCAACCCCACCCCCACACAGCCACACAGCTGCAGAGGGACAAGAGGAGATTGAGAGAAGATGGGGTACTGGAATCAGTGGGCCATGTGTCCCTCCAGGCCAGACTACACCTAGCACCAAGATGGTTCCTGGTGCCCATGCCCCTTCCCCCAACTCTCACCTGTGGCCCAAGCCCTCCCAACTGGCTTTTCCAGTTCTCAGCTTTATATGGTGCAAGTTCCCCAATTATGCTCACATTATCACAGCTGCTGGGCAGTCTCCAGCGGGCCTGGGGAGCGGAGGCTGGAGGAGCAAGCATCAGGGAGCACCCATCTATCCTGTCAGGGAAGATGGAGGCATTAGTTGCTTGCCAACTGACCAGTCAGCAAGAGTGCTAGACCATCTGACCCACTGACCTCCTCTCAGGGCTGCTTCTGGGTGGGGCAAGGGCTGGGCTGCTGACAGACAGAGCCTGAAGGAAACAGGAGACCCAGGACACCAAGGGAAATGGCTGCCAGGGTCCCACGGGTAGGCGGAAATTCAACCCCCAGCTTGCGTCACACTTCCCTCCTCCCACCTCCTCCAGCCCCCAACACCTCTGCTTGGGGTGCCTGGTGCTTCCAAGGGCCAGCTGGAGGGAAGGGAACACTTTATGTGCTTGGTAAGGCCCTGTGAATGGTGAAAAGGATAGGGGTGTGTGTGCAATTCTCAGTGTCAAGGGCATGGTTTGGGAAAACCAAAACCAAATATTCCCCCACCCCTCTCTTTCTCTCTCTTTCTCCTTCTCTTCTTTCCCTCCCTTCCCCCCCCCACCACATCCCCTATGCTTTTTTTCCCTCCCTCCACACACCCCCTACACCTCCAGTCTTACTGTGTAGTCCAGGCTGGCCTTGAACTTATTATCATCCTTCCGAGTCTAACTCTTGAATGCTAATATTACAAGCATATGTCACCATGCCTGGCTTAGCGTGCATCTCTTGAGAGCCTACTGTATACTAAGCCCCTGAGATTCCACTGTCACTGTGATCTCTAGAAGAGTGGAATGGGGAGCAGTGTGCTGAAGGGACCGTGGGCTTTAAGGCCTTCCCAGGAGCCCTCACATCTCCATTACCCAGAGAAGGCAAGGATCCCAGGCCTCTTGGAGCCATCCTCCTGCCTCTGGGTCAATGGAGGGCCTGCTATTATTGATGATCAGTAAACTGAAAATGCAGGATAGGAAGTCCACAAATGTGGTCACTCATCAGTGACAGTGCAGTCCTGTGACAAAGATGCTGCCTTGAGGACTTGACAGATTCCCAGATGGAAAGAAGTGGAGGGCAGAGCCTGGTCTGGGGTGGTTGTCCCAGTCTAGCTCCAAGCTCAGGCTAAGTGGGCTCAAAGGAAAAGACTTTTAGATGAGATGGGGAACTTATGTCTCACCCTGCTGCCGGCTTCTTCTTAGGAATTCCTATTCTCTTGGCTGCCACTACAATTTGCCCAGCGATAAATATTTGCTCCACTAGAGGAAAGGAAACACAGAAGCCTGCTGTGTAAGCCAGGTGCTGAGCTGGGCTGGGCTTTGGGAACTCAGAAAGGGAAAGAGTTCCCTGTAGGAGTTCATAGTCCAGGGTAGAAGTCGGAGGTATAAACAGCCATATTCTGAGACAGGGAGGGCTGTCCTGGGAGGAACCTGGAGGACCAGCCTGGGCAGGTCTAAGGGCTTAAGCAGGCCTTATGGGAGTTGAAGAGGAAGGGCCCTCTTGCTGGGCATCCTCCGCGCCTTCTCCAGAGTCCTGTCCCCTACCCCCATGTCCTTTCTTACCTGTATGCCATCTGGTTCCCCAGCAACAGGTAAGGTAGAAGACACTGGATTATCTGGCTCATTTGTCAAATGAGGGAACTAAGACCCAGGAAAACTAGCTAGGGCTCTTCTTGGAAAGTAGAGCTTTCAACCCTCATACAGAATGATGGCATGCTAGGTAGGTATGGTTGCAGCACCTGCAATCCCAGCATTCTGGAGACTGAGGCAGGAAAATGCTGGGTTGAAGATGACTGTAGAGATGAAAAGGCATTGTGGGAGGGCATGGGGAAGCAGAACTTGACTGTAGCTCAGCGGTGGAAAACTTGACAAGCGTGAGCAAGGTCCTGGGCTCCGTCCACAGAACCAGACGAAAGGGAGAAAGTGCGATGTGGGTGTATGTTCACTAACATAGAGCACAGACACGTATCACTCACTGACAAGCGGTGTCTGGAACAATCTCTGCACTATGATTCTGATTCTTTTTGGTTGGGGAGAGGGTGTCTTTCTTTCTTATTTTGTTTTTGGTTTGGTTTGGTTTGGTTTTTGTTTCTTTGGGTGTCTTAGGTTTTGTGGGTTTTTTGGTTTTTGTTTTTTTGGTTTTTTTGGTTTTTTGTTTTGTTTTATTTTGTTTTTTTTTTTTTTTTAATTAATATAGAGAGCTAGGGAGATGGCTCATTGGTCCCCCAACACCCACACAAATGCCAGATGGGCATAGTGGCCTGCCCAGGAGACAAGGATGGGATCCCTGGAGCAAGCTGGCTAGACAGACTAACCCCATCTGGGTCCAACAGAGAGACCTTGCCTAAAAATATAAGACTGAGAAACTCATGCCTTTAACTCCAGCACTGAGGAGGCAGAGGCAAGCAGATATTTGCACATTTGAAGCCAGTCTGCTTTACACAGCAAATTCTAAGCCAGCCAGGACTACATAATACGACCTCATAAGAAACAAACAAACAAACAAGAAAGAAAATATGTTGGAACTCAGTTGAGAAAGGTCTTTAACATCAACCTCAGACTCCCATGTGGACATATAACACATGCAAATATATATAGAGAGAGATCATAAACAGGCATGGTAGTGGTATTCGTGAAGAATCCAGCACTCAGGAAGCTGAGACATGAGGATAATGAACTCAAGGCCGTTCTGAGCTACAAGTGAATGATGTCATTGTCTTCTCAGTATTTTCAGAATTATCTAGAGTGGGATTTTATTATTAAATTCATTTTATTTATTTTGTGTGGGTGTGCATAAGCCATTGTGGGTGTGTGGAGGTCAGAGAACTATTACAGGACTCCCCTGTGGGTTTCGGGTATCAAATTTAGGTCATAATGCTTGGGAGCCAATGTCTTTACCCACTGAGCCATCTTCACAGCCTTTAAGTGGTTTTTATATCAAGTAAGTAATTTATTTATTCAGGGGTGGGGGGAGTTGTTGAAATGAGTCCCACTTGTCTCTCAGGCTGTTGTTCTAGAACTTACTGTGTAACCCAGGCTGGCCCCAAAGTCCCATAGCAAACTTCCTTCTTGGCCTCTCAAGTGCAGGGGTTTGAGCCACAAGCCATAAGACCCAGTGATTATTTCTTAAAAAAAAAAATTATAAACGTAATGACTGCTGTAAAGGTCAAGAGCAGAAGACAGAGAATGAGAGCTGGAGATTAGTGCCCGGTGCTGACCATTTCCCATCATCCCCTCCACCAGGCACTCACACGCAGGTGGTGCAGGTGAACGATTCCATGTATGGCTTCATCGGCACAGATGTGGTACTGCACTGTAGTTTTGCCAACCCACTGCCCAGTGTGAAGATCACTCAGGTCACATGGCAGAAGGCCTCCAATGGCTCCAAGCAGAACATGGCCATCTACAACCCAACTATGGGTGTTTCCGTGCTGCCTCCGTACGAGAAACGAGTGGAGTTCCTGAGACCCTCCTTCATTGACGGCACCATCCGCCTCTCCCGCCTGGAGCTGGAGGACGAGGGCATGTACATCTGTGAATTTGCCACCTTCCCTACGGGCAACCGTGAGAGCCAGCTCAATCTCACTGTGATGGGTAAGCTGCCCTGGGTCTCTTTTTCTTGCCCGTCTAGATGGTTTGGCCATCCTTAACATGTGCCTCAGTGGCCACAGACACCCCTGTTGGCTTGGCAAGTTCCCGTAAGTCCAGGTGTAGTACCTCTACTTGACTAGCCAGACTATCCACAATTCCTCAAGGATTGGGGTGGAACTTTAGCTTTGGACAAGGACAGGAACTGTATTTAGGTTGGGGCTCCCACCAAAGGACATGTCTTAGAGACTAAGAAACAGGCAGGTACTTTAGACATCACGGTAAGAAAAGAAGCTGAACTTGCCTAAAACCAGGACTGTTTGTGCAGCAAGGAGGGTTTGCTTCCTAGGAGAAATTCAGGGAAGGGCTTTAGCAAAGCACACCTGAGAGGCAGAGGTGACCAGGGTGGGTACCTAGCAGATGCCCAGGCAATTTCAACTAATGCCATGGTGTTGTCTCCACAGCCAGACCCACCAACTGGATCGAGGGCACCCAGGCAGTGCTTCGAGCCAGGAAGGGACAGGATGACAAGGTCCTGGTGGCCACCTGCACCTCAGCCAATGGGAAGCCTCCCAGTGTGGTGTCCTGGGAAACACGGCTAAAGGGCGAGGCAGAGTACCAGGAAATTCGGAACCCTAATGGCACAGTGACAGTCATCAGCCGTTACCGCTTGGTACCCAGCAGGGAAGCCCACCGGCAATCCCTGGCCTGCATCGTCAACTATCACCTGGACCGCTTCAAGGAGAGCCTTACGCTCAACGTGCAGTGTGAGCCAGGGCCAGGGGCCCTTCCCACCCATTGCCACCTGCCTTCTTCTTCTGTCCCCTAAACTCTCCCCACCACTTTTCCAAGATGCTGCAGTCTCTCTGTCCTCCCCTCTGTCACTTCTCTCTATCCTTCTAACCTCTCCCCTTGCGGCTTCCACTGAGGTCCTGTGATACCCACTCTTTCCCCTAGCTGTTCCCATGTCCTCACCATCTTCCTCCCTAACTGTCCCTTCTATCCCTTCCCTGGCTGTCCCCCTGACCTCACCCTCTTCCAACATCCTCCCTTGCCTCACAGATGAACCTGAGGTGACCATTGAGGGCTTTGATGGCAACTGGTACCTGCAGCGGACAGATGTGAAACTTACGTGCAAAGCAGATGCTAACCCACCAGCCACTGAGTACCACTGGACCACGTGAGTGCTATGGGCTGGTCTGTCCCCTGAAAATACACAGAGGCCTGACCACCCACCTCTGGGGTGCAGGGAAGATTAGAATTTAAGCTTGGATTTTTCTGTAGGGGTAGGTTTAAGAGACCCCCACATGTGCACACATAGTATGTACACACACCTCAGCATTCACGTGCTTGGGTTTGGAACTAATAATCCTGCCAGCAGGGGCTTCTCTCATAACCCGCTTCCCTTCTCTCACTAATAAAGAGTTTTGTCATTTTCATTTGGTGACTCAGCCTTAGTCATCCCACCCCAGTCCCCACTATTTATTTTTATCAAGGTGTCCCCTGGGAAGCTGGTGTTCTGGAACACCCCAGTCTCTCTTTGTTCCTAGTTCTTTATCAACCCCAGGTTCTCTGAGTGGAAGCAGCAGCAGACCCCCATGTCCCACTATCCTGTGCTTAGCTTTACAGTCTGGCTCTTGACCTTCAGAGAGAAAACAAACACAGCCTTTCTGGCCAACTTGAACATCTCAAGCGAGCACTTTTTCCACAGAGAGCTAGGTGGGACTCAGACAGGGTGTGGTGGAAGCTAAGAAAGTTGACATGAGTGACCAGAAGGCAACAGCTCAGAGTGAGTCTAGAGCTTTTTCTAGTAAGTAGAGAGCCCTGACGGGCCCTCCCTGTTTCCTTCCATTTCTTGGCACAAAACTGCTTCTGAAAATGAGGTGGACAGGACCTGCTTGCTAGTCGGCCCTGTAGCTGGAGTGGCTGCTGGCTTAGCTGAAGAACAGCAAACAAGAATGAAGGTCTTCTGTACTCGGCAAACTCCCAGAGTGGTCCCGACATGGAAATGTCTTAAGACATACCCAGCAATGGCTAGATCATCGATGAGAAAGAGCTCAGCCATGCCTGCTTGTCCATCTGACTAGCTTCTCCAGCTGGATCCAGTGGCCCCACTAAAGGAGAGCTAGGGTCAGGACCCAGGTATCTCTGTTGTCAACCTACTACCAAGGAGACAACAGACCAACAAGAGGATCCAGGAGCAGTAGAACTCTCCTGCAGCCTGCAGACCTAGCTCTGGCTCTGCTGCTTCCTAGCTATGTGTCCTTGGCCTTGGATCTCAGGTTTCATCTGTTATGTGGGAGTGGTACCCACCTGCCTTGAATACATTTCAGTGATTTGACGATCCAACATGAACCTCCAGGCCTGATGGCCCAAGTCCTATAATCTCAGGACCACAGAAACCCAGTCAGGGTTACTGCAAGTTCAGAACCAACCTGGGCTACATAACAAAGCCCTGGCTCAAACCAAAAAGGAACAAAAGCAAACTTTTAAAAAAATTACTGAATAATAGGAAACTGCGAGGTGCAAGAGGTTATTGTTATTCTTTTCCTCTATCCTAAACAGACCCTAATGTACAGTCAGCAAGAGCTGGCAGATAACACTTGAGCCAGATGGACGCCCTAGGAACTTCTTGGGTCTGAAGAGTCATAACCCTTCACTGTGTCTCCCAATATCTACAGGTTGAATGGCTCTCTCCCCAAGGGTGTAGAGGCCCAGAACAGGACACTCTTCTTCCGGGGACCTATCAACTACAGCCTGGCAGGAACCTACATCTGTGAGGCCACCAACCCTATTGGCACCCGCTCGGGCCAGGTGGAGGTCAATATCACAGGTAGGAATCATCAGCTTCCTCAATGCTCCCCATCCTCAGGTTCCTCCATGGCTGTACCCGTTCTGCTCATTGCATTGCGATGGGAAGTCTGCATCTTTTTCTCCCTTGCTTCTCCGAGATTCAGGCCACAATTCTTTCTTTGCAGTTTTCTCTTTGCTTTATGTGGGGCTAAAGAGTACAGTCAGAGTGACCCTCAGTGTGAGAGGGCAGGAAATGCTGTTTTCAGTAATGACATTTAGGGGCTATAGCTGAACGCTTGCACCAGGAAATCATGCTGGCTTGGTGGGGCAGGTCTGCAGACCGAGCCCATGACCTCCAAGTTCTGCAGCTGGAGGCGAGAAAACCTGTCGGCTGCAGGGTGAGGCTCGCCTCAAGCAGAACACAAGACACCGTGGTGGAGGCTGGAGTGAGCATGCTCCCTGAAGGCATTGGATACATATGTCTCGAGACTGAATTGCTCTTTTCCCACATCTTTCTGTCATTACATGAGTGGTGTGTCAGTCTGGGGAAAGGAGCGCTTTGATGTTCTGCAGGGAGACTTCACCTGGGACATGACCTGCGCAGGCCTCATCTGTATAATGGGGGCAGTGTGACCTGCCTTGAAGGAAGGGCTGCTGTCCAGTGACACAGAATGTAGGTCACCTAACCTAGCACAACTCATTCTGTCAGTAAATGGCCAGGGCTATGTGATTATTGTCCCGACCTCCAGCATTAGCATTGTCATTAGTGGGAGCATCAAAGCAAATGCACCAAGGAGTAAATTGCCACCAAACATCACAAGGGGGAGTGTCTGTAGTATCAAACCTAAGCTCCTTTGTATGTTGTGAAAGTGTCACAAAGAACCTCTGAAAACAGGAAGGGACATCCTGCTGCCACCAAAGGAGACAGGATGTAACAGGAGCAGAGTGACCTTGGGCTTTAAGAAGCTAGGTGATGGGTCAGAATTATAGCTAGACACAGGTCTGGGGGAACCTGGAGAATTTGCTGGCATTAAGCTTCTATCTCAAAAGTGAGCTATCAACCATGGGTATGCTCCAAACACATCTGCACAAAGAGCAGCTGGAGCTATCCAGGGACAGCACTGACCTGTCCTTGGGGCTGTCTTGTCACTAGGAACAAGAGGGTGTGGTCACTTACTATTTTCTTCAACTCCCCGCCCCTGACTCTGAGACTGTTTATAGGAACAGAAATGCCAGGGCTGGAGCCTGGTAACAGGCAAGGTGACAGCCAGGATAGGGTCTGGGAGCTCCTATAGAATGGCAGACATGCGGAAGAGAACTGCCACACACTTCTCCCTTCTGGCACAGTTTAGAGCCAGCAGGATCACCAATCACCACAGCATCCCACTCTGCTTCCCAGGCACTCTGTGAAAGTAGCTGATTGGAAATTTGGAGGAAATAAAGAGCCCAAAAGCATCTTCGAATTGATGCTACTTCTCAGCATGAGAAGACTGACAAGAGACCCTGCTAGGGCAAGTATGCCCATCCTCAGAGTCACAGATAGCAGGAGAGCGGTACCCTCCCTTCTCTGAAAGCCCAGGAACAAAGGCAATGGGCACAAGAAAGGGGGCTCAGGTTCAGGAGCAGAAAGGAGGAAAAGGAAGAGGAAACTAGCCATGAGGAAGAGCCCAGTACTGGCTGTAGGACCTGTAGTCAGGTCTAGGTGGTGGTGGTGTGTTCTGCATATGATTCCTGGTGTGTGCTCAAGGCCAGGTGGTCTAAAACCACCCAGATCTCCAGTTGAAAAAGGGTCATACTAGGGCTCTATTTTTGGCAAATCTAGTGCCAGGATCCAGGAGCCAAAAAAGCAAGGCAGTCCTTGAACTCCTGATAGACTCAGGAGCTATAGGTCAGCCCTGCTGGGAATAGCTTTCAGCCTTCCTGAGGGATTCAGCCAGATGTCCTAAGCTTTTCCAGTGCCATTCACTCTCTAAGTGGCAGACAACCTCGTTGCCCTTTCCCCCACACCAGCAAATGCCCTCTGAAGTCTCTGGGGACCACCTCAAGTGGGTCCTGGGCTCCCAGCCCCACTGGTCTAAAGGCAATGCATGAATGAGAAGGGTAAGTGGAAACTTAATATTTTATTCTGGCCGTCCTTTCAGGTAATAGCTTTGCCCTGGGCACATCTGGAGAGAGGAATAGTGAGCGGCTGGGGTGGGGTAGGCAGAGAGAACAGGTGAAGAGCTGGGACAGCAATGGTGGGCAAGGGAGAAGGCCTTGAGGGCCTCTGGGAGACTCTCAGTGAAGCAGCATAGCAGTGCTGCGTGGTGGCAGCAGGACAGCAGTTAAGGACTGTCACAGAGAATGACCCCTATTGTGAAATAGGCCCATGCTGTGGCCATAGGGAGGAGGAAGCTGAGTGGACAACCCAGCGGAATTTATGGATGCAGTTAACAGCATCTGGCCACTCAAAGAAGCTCATTCGCACGGACACCTGGGTCAGCCGTCCCACAGCATAGTAGATAGAGAACCCTTCTTCCACAAGGGCACGCGGTCAGGATAGGGAGGGATCCAAGGTACGGCCTTAACCAAATCAGAGTAGCTTCTGCCCTCAAGGGTGTTAAGAGGAAAGTAGCAGATTGGCTTTTTGCCACTCCCAAGAGCAGGGAGGGGAAGCCACTCAAGTTCACTGTGTCTGTCTCAACTCTTACTTCTGGCGATGGCTGGGCTCATCCCATGGGCATGCCAGTCAGGCCAGTTCTTTGGACCAAGGTTGGTAGGCCGTCACGGGGAGTGTCTCTGCGAGTGTGCGTGCCCAGACATGACTGTGGGTGTGTTCTTCTGTAAGCCTGTGTGAGCCAGTATGAGCAGGCAAGCCACTGTCTGCATTTGGAGTGTGCAAAGGGAAGCCTGGAGCTATGCTGAGGGCAAATGGGCTGTCTCCAAGCCGGCAAATGGCAGTATGTTTGGAAGTCTGAGGATGCAGCTGCATCTGTACCTCTGGGAGTTCCTCCTCCAGCTTGCAGGAGCCCTGTCAGACAATGTAGGAACTATACAGCTGCTTCAGCTACAAGAAGAGGACAGCAGGGCTTCTCAGGGTATGACAGCAGGGCTTCTCAGGGTATGACCCCAGGCCTTCCAACTCTTCCTGTGGCTGGCTGCACTGCATGCTGGGAAATGTAGTTCTCACAACTTCCCTGCTTAAACTGATGTAGGTCATTTCCTGCCTGCCAGAACATCCAGCATTGGTTGTGGAAGCAAGCCCAGATAATCCCTTGGACCCTAGATCCTAGTTCCAGACTATAAACCCTAACTCTAGTTCACCTCAGGTCCATCCAAAGGCCCCAACACTGGGCCACCCATCTTAGTCTGGAAACTGGGGACCCAGAATGTGAAGTTCCATTGCTATGAAGTCCTGGCCATCCCAGGTTCCCAGAGGGGAGTCTGCAGGGCCAAGTGGATGACTTTGTAAAAGGACGTGAGTGGGACCAGCTGGGCCCCCAGCAGCAAGAGCAAATGACCCCAGTGTGGCTCTTCCCTCTCCACCCAGCTGTGGTTCTGCTTCTGGTAAGGAAGAAGCTGCTGGCTGACCGTGACAAATGGAAGGGTAGAGGGGAGGGACAGGATGCCCCCTTCCCCCTGTCTGAACATGAATCAAGTCCCCATAACTATCCCTCCCTTCTGCCTCCCTCATTTGGTGCTTTTATTTTGACATCTTAGCTTTTATTTTGACATCTTAGCCACCCCTCTGCTCTGTACAGACCTGACCTTAAAGTAGTTAGAATATTATCAGTTCTCTTTGGTCCCAAAAGATCCCCCAGGAACAGCAAGCCTCAATAGAGCTTAGGAAGAACATTAAGTAGAGGACTGGGGGGGGGGGGGGCAGAGGTAGAGAACCAAGCATAATCTGCCCCCAAGCTCCTACCACCACGATTCCTATAAATAAGGTCCCCAGTGTGTCCCAGGTCTACTTTATCCGTGGACTGAATGATGTCTCCACTAAGGCAGAGCCATGGCATGAGAGAATGTGTCCTTTTATTCAACAAGGATTTCTTTGCCACGTGATCTAGGTATTTGGGATACATCAGGGAGCAAGGTAGACCAAACTCCATCCTTGGGCAGCTTATAGGGTCCTGAAGGGCTCATAGGAAACAGAACGGTGGGAAGGAGGCCACTGTGCCGCCCATGAGGGACTTGTACATTGCAGTTTTAAATACAGTGGATGAAGAAAGTGTCCATGGGGTAGTGGTGTTCAACCCAAGCCCCGAAGGAGATGGTGGCGTGAAGTCCAGACAAAGACCCCTCAGCCTGCAGAAAAGCAGGACAAGATGGTGTAGGAGATTGGGGCAGGGTGCAAGTCATGGAGAACATTCTAGGCTCTGTGGCTTTGGCTTTCTCTGAGAGTAAAACAGAGTCAATTAGGGGCTCTGGGCAGGCTAGCAATGGGATGTGACTTATACTTTAATGGGATTTTACTGGTTGCTGTATCAAATACAGTCTATAGAAGCAGGGGGGATCGCCATAAATAATCCAGGTGAGAGACAGCGGTGTCGTAGATGACGGTGGTAGGGATAGAATGGTGAGAAGCACCTAGACTCTAGATTTATTTTGAAATATAATTTATAGAGTAGTTTGGGACACCAACCATCTCATCAGACAGATGATCCAGCAAACCCTGTCATCCTGTGATTAGTGGGGTAAGAAAATCCAATCTAGCCGAGTTAAATGCAAGAGCGTGGTATTTTTCATTGGTTCTTAGCTGGGAAAGCAGGAAGGTAACCATGGTGGAACTTATGCACAGCGGCCATGCTGCAGTGAGGACAGGTGGCCACTTCTCCCAGCTCTTTCCTTATTCCGACTAGAAGGGGAACCAGAACCCACTGTGGTTAATCATAATGTGCACTTATTAGCAATGAATTTGTAATTAATAGACCTAGATCTGACATTGTTTAAAATACAGAGAAGGATGCAAGCCATCAGTCCATATGAAGTCTACAGAGAAAAAGTTAAACTGTGAGAGATCCAGAAGTGGGGCTGGAGAGATAGCTCAGTGGTTAAGAGCACTGGCTGTTCTTCCAGAGGTCCTGAGTTCAATTCCCAGCAACCACATGGTGGCTGACAACCATCTGTTAATAGGATCTGATGTTCTCCTCTGGTGTGCCCAAGGAGAACCACAATGTACTCATAGACATAGAATAAATAAATCTTAGAGAGAGAGAGAGAGAACTGAAGAATGAGAGAGGCATTACAACAGGTTGTGTGGCGTAAGCAAAGGTTTGGGACTCACTTGAGGCTGGTTCTGTATTCCCAGCTACTTGGGAAGCTGAAGCCAGAGGATCACAGGTTCAAGGACAGCCTGAGAAACTTATGAGATCCTATCTCAAAATATGAAGTAAAAAATGGTTAAGAACATAGCCTGGTGATTGAGTACTAGCTTGTGCCAGGCTCTTTGTTAAATCCTTGTATCACATAAATACACAAACCAGAACCCACTTAGATAGCAAGCATAATGTATTAATCAGCTTTCTGGTACCTGCCATAAAATACCTGAGAAAATCAATTTAAGAAGAGGAAAGGTTTGCATACCTTTAATCCCAGCACTCCAGAGGCAGAGGCAGGCAGATCTCTATGGGTTCAAGGCCAGCCTGGTCTACATAGTGAGTTCCAGGACAGCCGGAGATAAATCGTGAGATACTTGTCAGGTCAGGGGGTGCAGGGAGGTAGGTAGGGAGGGGAGTGGAGTTCAATCTAGCTCATAGTTTCAAAAGTTGCACTCCATGACTGATTGAGCTGTTGCTTTGGAGCCTATGATGAGACAGTATATCATGGGAAGAGTGTGACTATAGAGTGACTCATTCACCCTGTGGAAGCCAGAAAGCAGACAAGAGACAGGGTCTTCATAGCCCTTTCAAGGATACACCCTCCAGTGACTGAACTTCTTCCCACTAGGTTCCAGCTCTAAAGGTTCTACCACCTTCCAGTAGTGCCATGAACTAGCAACCAAGCCTGTACCAAAGCCGGGGCCTTTGGTGGAGACAGTTACCCAAATCACAGCGGTGAGCGATGAAGGTGCATGATAGGAGCTTGTTAGGGCAGATCCTAAGTCCCAGCAGGCAATGGAGACTTACTGCTGGTCTTCAAGATAGAGTGGTCATGTCTTTCCAATGGGAATTAATCTGCTGACTAGGTGGGGCATCCAAGAGGGTAGAGAGTCAGTAAAGGTGAGAGGCCCAAGAACGTTCTACCACAGCCAAACCCAGAGAAGAACTCAGCCAGAATGGACAAATGGAGGTGACAGTGAAAGCCCAGGGGAAGCCGGTGAATGGAAAGAATGAGAAAGGACAGACAGACATTTTGGAACAGGTGGGAATTTGAGTTGGTAGTCCCAGAGGTTTCTTGACTCTAGTAGACAAGTGATGATTGGCCAGGAGTGGTGGCTCGGAACCTCAACGCTCAGGAGGCTGAGATAGGAAGGTTGGAAGTTTGAAGCCAACCTGGGCTAATGAGACCTTGTTTCAAGCCAACCAAGCAAAGAAAAACACGGAGGCAGATGTAGAGGACTGTATCTGAGGACTGGAGTTGGGGAGGCAGGCTGAGAACACAGATAAGTAAGGTACTTCCTTTCTAAGGACAGTGAACAGATGAAACTCAGTAAATCATGATGAACTTGAGATTGCTCCCAGAGAGAGTTGCAAGATAGGCAGTCAAAACAGCTATCAGTAAACACTTATGGACCTGCATTCTGTGACCTGCACTGAGGACAGAGTGGTAACAAGTAGGGACCCAAATCCTCTGGGCTTGTGCATTTCTCTGCCAGCTCCAGGCTCAGGAGCTTCTGGTCAGCCATGTGACCTCAGGCAAGTGTCCCCCACTCCATCCCCTTTTGAGGCCCCTGTGTTCTCACTAACCCTTCCAGCCTGAGCAACAGGAAAACCTCCTCCCCATCCAGAACCTCCGCCCTGCCCCTGCCTGCTTGCCAATAGCACCCCACACACTCACACAGGGCCCATGAGAGGCATGTGGTTCTGATGGAGTGAGTGATGCTGAATCAGGGAGTGAGCTGGCTGCAGCAGGCTCCCAGGAGCAGACACATGGGCCCAGACAGACCGGCTACCTTGGCCTTGGCCCTCCTGGGACAGATTGGGAAGAGGACCGGACAGCAGCCTTCCAGGGCTTGCCCTGGGTCTACACCCCAGCTCCTTACCGAGGCCAGTCATGGTCTCCGGTGCCACCCTGTGGTGGTGCTGGGAACCGTCTCCCTGTGTCCTGCCCTAAGACCTCTTGGCCTCTAGCCTGGCCTGGTCTGGCTTCACATTCACTCATCCACCTCCCAGGCCTGGAAGGGAAAGGAAAGAAAACAACAGTGTTGAAAAAGAGGCCACCCAGTTCCTCCTTCCATCTTCTTCTGGTCTTTTTGTCTTTCTCTGCTTTTATTGCCTTTTAATTTCCACTCTGCATTATTTATTGACTTATCTTTTTTTTCCCATTTATTTATTTATTTATTTATTTATTTTTGTTTTGTTTTTCAAGACAGGGTTTCTCTGTGTAGCTCTGGTTGTCCCAGAACTCACTCTATAGACCAGGCTGGCCTCGAACTCAGAAATCTGCCTGCCTCTGCCTCCCAAGTGCTAGGATTAAAGACGTGTGCCACCACTGCCTGGCCTTTTTTTTTTTTTTTGTCTTTATTTTTTCCCCCCCCCCCCCCCCCCCTTTTAGTCTCTCAAATCCTAAAGTTACAAGTTTGAGCCATTATGCCTGGCTCAGACTGTCCTCGTTATCTGTATATCTTTCTGTTGTGCCTGGGAAAACCGGTGGGCCATGGAACATGCTCTCACATATGTATGCTCCTGATCTGTGATACACATGTAGTCCTCTGTAACCCCTTTCTGCCTGTCCCTGCTCTGTGCCTACAATCTGTCACTTTGGGTGTTTCAACCCTGCAGCCCAAGCTGGCAATCCCAACAGGTCTCCACCTTGTCCTGCAAGGCCAGACCACAACCAAAAAGTCACGGTGCTTATTTGTAGCACACTGCTGGGCAAATGGCACTCACGGGGTGTCTACTGAGCGATAACTTAGAAATCTATTTTCTATCTGTCCTGAAGGCAAAAGAAATTAGTCTGTCATACCTACTAGGCTCCTGGTGTTGGGACAGTCACTTCTACATGTCAGGCAAAGGGACACTGTTGACATGTGCATAGGGTTTACATGCAAGGGGGAAAAGGCAATATGATTTCTAATCGGTGAAGTAGCTTTGGGTAAATTAATCTCCCTAGCTATCTCCTGCATTGAATAGAAGTGAACATCAGACCACCCTTGGAGGGTAGTGACAGTGAGGGACACACAGTTGGGTACGTGCAGATGTGCCTCTGGCACCATGATGGGATGGGACAGAACTGATGCCACCTCCAGGGATAGTCAAGATGGAAGGCTGGGTGCTCTGGGTGCATCAGCTGCCTCTCATCTTGCTCCCAATGTTGCAGCTGACCTCAGGAAGGTGAGGTGCTAAGGGGCCTCTGGAATCAGAACTGCTCAAACTTGGGTTGTGGACATCCTGTCCTGGGCTTTTCCCTCCCCTGTCTCCCTACACCCCTGCTGACTTCTAAAGAGCAGACACTGACACTAGCCCTTCCATCTCTTTTCCTCACCCAGAATTCCCCTACACCCCGACTCCTGAACATGGGCGGCGCGCGGGGCAGATGCCCACAGCCATCATTGGGGGCGTGGCAGGGAGTGTCCTGCTGGTGCTGATTGTGGTTGGAGGGATCATAGTGGCTCTGCGCAGGCGCCGGCATACCTTCAAGGGTGACTACAGCACCAAGAAGCACGTATATGGCAACGGCTACAGCAAGGCAGGAATCCCGCAGCATCATCCGCCCATGGCACAGAACCTGCAGTACCCGGATGACTCGGATGATGAAAAGAAGGCCGGCCCATTGGGCGGGAGCAGCTATGAGGAGGAAGAAGAGGAGGAGGGCGGTGGAGGAGGCGAACGCAAGGTGGGCGGCCCCCACCCCAAATATGACGAGGACGCCAAACGGCCCTACTTCACTGTGGATGAGGCTGAGGCCCGTCAGGACGGCTATGGGGACCGGACTCTGGGCTACCAGTACGACCCTGAACAGCTGGACTTAGCTGAGAACATGGTTTCTCAGAATGACGGGTCTTTCATTTCCAAGAAAGAGTGGTATGTGTAACCCCGCCTTCTGGAGCCTCTCTCTGTGCCCACTTCTCCCTGGCTTCTACCCGCACGCCCCCTGCCCGCCCCTACAGCCCACTGCCCCAGGAGCTCCACAGAGACTTGACCAGCTGCCCTAAACCAGCCCCAAACTCCTGGGGAGCCAGGGGAGCTCAGGGCAGACCCCACTTGGCTTCGTTTTTTTTATTTCCTCCCTCCCCCGCCCTTCCCCGTGGTGTTGTGTTCGACTGTGGCTTTGGTGTTGCTGTACCTTTCCTTTTAGGACCCCTTCCACTGCCCTATGTGTAGGGAGCCCTGTTCTTGTCTTGTGTACTTGGGCATCCCTCCAGGGTTTGGGGAGCCAGTCCTCTCCCACCCACCCCCCAACACTGGAATTTGTTTGTGTTCTCTTCATTGGGCATGGAGGGCAAAGGGAGCTTGAGCACCCTCACCCCCACCCCATATGCTGCTCCTCTTCCCAGAGAGACGGAACCCAATGTCCCCCACAAAACTGATGCAGCCAGTGCACCTAAGAGGTTTAGAGGCGTTCTGCATGGTGCCTAGGGGAGTCTGGTGTGTGGAATCGTGGAGCTGACTGTCCTGCTGGGGTCCTGGGTGGTGTGTTTTCCTGGTGAGGGTGGTTTTATGTTTTCTTTTTTCTTTTTTTTCCTTCTGGACCCCCAAATGGAGTTGGCCTAGCTCTTATATACCCCTCTCCGTTACCCCCAGTCCGTTCTCTATCCACAGTGGGTGACCCCAGGTGGACTCTACCCACAGTTCCTATATGCCTCTGCCAACACATGCACACATATCCATGCACACATCTCTGGGCCGATGCCAATCCCTCACTCTGCCCAGGCTGAACACTGCCCGAGGCTCAAACATCTACTCCACCTCTTACCCGTTCCCAGCTCAGGAAGGGATCAGCCCACAGAAGCATCCAGAGACAGCTAGGATGACCCCCCCCCGCCCCCCGAAACAACCAGGAAAAGCCAGGGAGGCCCCCCCCCCCCCCAGCTGCTGCCACTCTAAGATTTCATGTAGCTCCAACCTTTCCTGACAATGTACACGTTTCTCAGATTTCTCCTTATCTGTCAAGTGCTAGCAACACTTGACTCTTCTGGAAAGTCAGGGCTGGGATCCCAGGAAGGAATTTGAGGCACAGAAGTATTGATACAGAGAAGGCTACTTTGTGGAAGCCTTGCAAACACAATCTGGTAGACCAAAGGGGACTGCTAATGCCTCATAAGGGAAGACTTGCATAGATGTCACGGGTCTCAAAGAAAGTGCAGGGGCACCTGGGAACCTGCTGCTTATCCACAGCCTGATCCCTGCTCAGTTTCTCCTGGTGCCATACTGACAAGGGGAGTGTGGAAGGACCTTCCTTTGCATGCAGACTCCCTCTTTGAATGGGATTCTGGCTTCATCAGCCATTCGGGGCTAGGCCTTCCCTTGAGTCCATGGAGGAAGGTCCCTCCCAGCCCTCTGCCCCAAGCTCAAAGTGCCTCAGTTTCTCCATCTGTGCCCCCAGACTACCCTCATTCTAAATGGGCATGCCCAGGGCCTGCCTGTCAGAATCTCAGCTAACTCAGCCCAAGGTGACACTCACTGAGGGATGGCAAATGTTGGGGAGAGGGAGGCAGACCATTCTGTGCCCCACGGGCACTGACCCACCCTGCCATAGGCTTCCTAAGGGAGCCTCAGCCCTCACCCCACTCCTCCCTGGTGCTGCTATTGAATTCCCAGTCCAAGCGCCATCTCTGGCACCCCTCAGCCCTCCAGCTGGGGCCCTTCTGCCAGGCCCTCACTGCCCTAGTCCTAGCCCAGGCCGCCCAGTAGCCACGTAGCAGAAGTCTGAAGCCATGCCAGCCCTGGGGCGGCTCTCCCCTCTTGGCAATGGGGACACTGGATGGGGTGAAGTTTGGGGAAGAGAATTCTGGGGCCTTTCTAGCCACAGGGCGGAGGAAGATAGATGGAGGAGCTGGGCTGCTTCTCCCACAAGGATTAGTGTCCTTCCCATGTCACAGCTCGTCCTGTTCCTCTTGCCACTCCGTTCCGCTCCTTGGTCGTCCTCTCTCCCCCCCCCCCCCCCCCCCCCCCCCGTGGTCCCCCTCCCCCCCCCCCCCCCCCCAACCAAGGCAGGAGGCAGAACCCTGACTGTCCCGTAGGGGCATTTCTGTCCCTCTGGGGCCATAATACTGAAAGACTCACCCTCCACAGTCATCCCTTATTCCTTGTCTTGTGATGGACTGAGGAGGCCCTGGGCCTGGACAAAGCACCTGAGCTCCCTTTACAAACCCTGCACACCTTTCCCCCAAGCAAAGCACAATTTCTAGGGTCCATGCAGTAGGATCTAGGATCCCCAGCTGTGGCGCTGAGGGCTTCCAGGCAGCCGCCACCTGGGCTAAGAGAGGACATGAGGCAGGGGTCAGTAGCTGGGCCCAAGGGGGTGGGGCTTTGTTTGCCCTGTGTTTGTGAGACAGTGGACACAGCCAGCTGACAGTGTAGCAGAGCAGAGGGCATTCTGCTTCCACCTTCATGTCCCCAACACAGCTGAGCTCTGCCAGACTGTGGAGAATAAATTTGGTGTGTTACCTGCTCAGACCCCTTTGGTTGTTGTCCCTAGCTGCCCTCCCCCTCCTGTCCCTCCACTGCCCCTGGACACCTGTTTCCCTACAGATTTTGGTATTGTTCTGGTGTGCAACAACCCTCTGAGTCTCTTTTACCAGAAGGACCTGAAAAACAGCAACACACAATCAGTGAATACATGCCCAGCACACTTGACACATGCTTTCCGCAGACCAAGCACAGGTTGTGTGTGTGTGTGTGTGTGTGTGCGTGCGCGCGCGTGTGTGCGTGTGCATACACACACACACACACACACACACGCAAGTACACACATAAGGAACGAGAAACCCATACTAATGCTCGGGCCCCAAGCCCTGGGAAAGCGCACCCTCTGCCAGCCACCCCAGCGTGCCCCAGTCACTGGTGCAATAATAACCTTCCTGCCATCCTTGAGGTGGAGAATCAGGACTCATGTCAGGTGGGTGAGGCCACTCCTCTGAGCCCCAGCAGACACTGCATTCCCTTTCCTGGGAGGAGGGGGGTGCTTCCAGGCCTCTGGGGGTCCAGGTAGAGACTTCCCAAGCCTAACTGCCAACTGAAACCCTCTCCTGGTGAGGGCAGGTGGCTCAAGCTGACCTGGGCCGGAGATACCCAGAGGTGAGGAACCCGCCTCACTGATGCTGCTTTCTGACCCTGGCTGTGAGGAATGGGCTGGGGGTGAGGGAGTGACTTTTTTTTTTTTTTTTTTTTTTTAAAAAAAAAAACAAATGGAAACAAAATCCAGGAGAAGCTGCCACCCTCACCTGAGTGTGATTAAGCTTCCTTTGCTTCAGTTTCCATGTCACTGTTTTCCTCTTTGGTCCTGGGGACAGCCCACAGATTCTCCTGGTCCTGACCTGGAGGGGGAAGGGGTTGCCCTGCCCCCTTTTACTTGTATTAAAAAAAAAAAAAGATGGGTTGAAAATGTACTGAGAAAAAAAATGTACTTTTTTATAAATAAAGTGTTTAAAACGAGCCCAAGTGCCTCTTGTCACTGCAGTGGGGTGTGAGCAAGAGAAGGAGACACCGCTGGACAGCGGGGAAGACAAAGGGGCACCACAGATAACCAGAGTACCTGATTCTCTGATAGGGACTCATTGAGGGGCCGCATGACCACCTTGCAGGCATTGTTGAGTCCTTGCAGACTGCAATGGTGCCATCCTAGAAGATGTGAGCTGTGCAGGGCACAGGAGGATGGCTGGCATCTGTTGGCCAGGGCCAATGTGTGGGGGGGTGGGGCAAGAAATGGATGACAGAAATACACAGCTGAGGAAGGCCTGTTCTGGCTAGAGTCACAGGCAGCCCCTGCTCCAGAGCTCTTGTGTCAGTCACCACCCCTCCCCAGGTCACTCTCTTGCCCACTTCCTTAGAGTCCTGTTCCTCCCTGCCAGGTCCCCTGTGGCTCTGAGGAGCCCCCAGGGGAGCACCTGCTGTGTTAGATCCCTGGAGACAGAAGAGAGGCTCCAGCCTTTCCTCTTCTAGTCTGAGGACACAGTCTCATCTCCCAGCAGCTCTCCCTGGTCCTAGCCTTACCCCTTCTCTCCCAGGGAGAGCTTGGGGGAAGCTCTTCTGGATCCTCCATTCCCTCTTCCTCCTCCCCATGCCAGCACCATCTGCTTCCCATCTCCTGGGCTGGAATGCAGGACAAATCGATCCGGAGAGTGGGAGGGCAGGGACTTCAGGGGCTGTCCCTAACTATCCAACACTGGTGGCATCTCTTTTCACCAAGATCCACACCATAGAGCCTCAGGCTCCTGGGAGTGAGGATGGGGTGAGGGGCAAGGACCACAGAAGCCAAGGGAGCTGCTTAGAAAGATTTCAGGTCCATGTGGGAATAAGGCCACCTCCTCCACACCTAAGACTTGGGCAGTACAGAAAGGCAGAATCCATCATGGAAAAGGAGGAGCCCACAGCTGTTGGCAGCTGGCTGAGCCCCTCACTGGAAGGCTAAACCAAGGAGCCCAGGACAAAGCTGTGTTTAGGGTGTTGATATTCGAATGGGATGCAAATTGGTTGTCTGAGCATTTATTTCCTCAGTTTTTCAGGCTGTCTGTTTAAGTCAATTTTTAATTTGTGCGAGCAATAAATGCTTAATTACATTATTAATATATTGGAAGAGAGCAGTGGACAGAACATCCTAATTGGCATTTAACTAGAGCGTTCTGGCAAATTAGCCAAGACTTTCTCCAGCTTCGAAGAAGGAGGGCAAGCCAATTAGTCTCAGACGCAGCCTCTGTGGGTGGAGCCCTGGAGAAGCCAGACCACACCTTTCCCAGGCCTGAGGCCTGATGTCAGAAGAGCAGCATCCACACTCAGCTGCCTAACTGAATTAGGGCTTAAGAGAAACTTCATGCTAGTTAGTTCAACCATGGGTACTCCTTCTGTCTAAACCCCAAATCGTTGGTCGGTGCTCCAGACAGAGAGCAAGGAACCTAAGGCTGGATGGCCTGAGGCAGTCCCTGCCTGCACAGGGCAAAGTTTGCTTCCTGCATGCCACCATCGCCCACACCCAGCTGGCAATGGCAGACCATTCTCTGAGCAAATCGGTTGCAAATGACTAAGGGAATAAACTTGACCTTCAGGATTCCCATATTTGATCATGCATTCTTTCACATTTTGGGTCACCAGAGGCCAGGTCACTATGCTAGTCTGATTATCCCTGCTCCAAGAATTCAGAGCACTAAGACCCCTAGGTTCCAAATTAGTCATTGGCCTTCTGGCCAAGGGCTATAGTAGCACACAGTTGTGGCTGCATAGGATGAGAATTACCAATTTTGAGAGGGTATGGCATGACCTTCTACCTTGACCTTGAATACACAGGGGTTGTGCAGATATTGGTGGGTCACAAGTACTCTGGGCAGACCTCAGACCTTAGTATCTTACATTATTTGTTCCAATGTGTCCATGCTAGTCCAACCTCCTCACTCTGTATGTGGATAGCTGAAGTCTAGAGAGAAACTAGGGATGAACCCAGACATACCCTGTAAGTGTATGCTGAGCTTGCTCATGGGCAGGGCCACCTCTGAGAGTGGGGAATGGGAATTGGGTGTCAAGAAACTGGAGAAGGGGAAAGAAGTTTCTGTTGACCAAAAAGCAGTGCACACCCCCAGTGGAGCATAAGGTAGGCATTCGGGGGAGCTACACTGAGCATTGAGTAGAGGTGCCAGTCACATTAGACTCAATGAGGAAAACGTCCTGGGAAAGATGGCAATGGATGGTTTAAAATAATGAGAGAGTCAGGCAATGGCGGCACACATCTTTAATCCCAGCACTTGGGAAACAGAGGCATGCAGATTTCTGAGTTCAAGGCCAGCCTAGTCTACACAGAGAAAGCCATGCCATAAATAACATACATACATACATACATACACACAAGGAGAGGGACATGGGTGGTGAGACAGTGGATGGAGGAAGGCCTCTGGTGGCTGAGTAAGCAACAGCTGGGCTCTTCTGGAAACAACTCTGTACCTGCCTCCATGTCCAGCAGCTTCTAGGAAGTAGTCCTCGGATTTGACATGGGGGCTAACTTTTATGGTCCTCAAACCCTATTATATTCTCTCCCTGGTCAAGAAGCTTGATGACAGCCATACCCAGGTCTGTAGGAGGCTGCTGTCTCAATCCTCATCTATACCACCAACTCCTAGACGACAGAGGCATTGAGGCCTCTTTTTCTCTCTCCTACATCCACTCCTTTCCAAGTACACACACACACACACACTCCACATCGCCTACCCCACCCCACCTCTGGCCTCATCATATCCAGTTCACTCTGAACTCCAGGCTAAGACCAGCACAGGAGTTGTTATGTCTGCCTTGAGAACCAGCACAATAGCACCTTCTATTATAATAGCACCAGGAGCTCCACTTAGCACAGATTACTTAATCCAGAATCACCAATGCATTAATTACTTGCCTTGCTGCTATGACAAAATAGGTAACCAAAGCAATCTAAGGAAGAGTTTATTATTGTACTGGCTGGTTTTGTGTGCCAACTTGACACAAGCTGGAGTTATCACAGAAAAAGGAGTTTCAGGTGAGAAAATGCCTCCATGAGATCCAGCGGTAAGGCATTTTCTCAATTAGTGATGGGGGGGGGGGGCTAGTGGGTGGTACCATTTGTGGGCTGGTAGTCTTGGGCTCTATAAGAAAGCCAGCTGAGCAAGCCAGGAGAAGCAAGCCAGTAAGCAGCATTCCTCCATGGCCTCTGCATCAGCTCCTGCTCCTTGACCTGCTTGAGTTCCAGTCCTGACTTCCTTTTGTGATGAACAGCAATTGGAAGTGTAAGCCAAATAAACCCTTTTCTCCCCAATTTGCATCTTAGTCATGATGTTTGTGCAGGAATAGAAACCCTGACTAAGATGATTATGATTCACTGTCTGACAGAGTGGTCCATCTCGGTGAAGGAGTCATAGCATCAGGATCTTGAAGGCTGATGACATTGTATCCACAGTCAGGAAGCAGAGGGAGTACCCGTGTTCAGTTCTTTTTTTTACTTGGTCTGCAACCTGAGCCTAGGGAATGGTGCTGCCCACATTTAGATTGGATCCTCCCAACTCAATTAACCTAAACCAGATAATCTCTCAGAGGTACTCCAAGTGATGTGTTCCATAGTGATTCTAAATCTTATCAAGTTGACAATCAAGATTAACCCTGGAAGTTGAGGGTTTAAAACTCCAAGCCTTGCCCCAGGCAGATATAGGCAGAACCTTGGAGCATGGGAGCTTTTAACATGCAAACCCCCAGTTTAAAGTTTAAAAGTCAGATTCAAGTCGGACAGTGGTGGCGCACGCCTTTAATCCCAGCACTTGGGAGGCAAAGGCAGGTGGATTTCTGAGTTCGAGGCCAGCCTGGTCTACAGAGTGAGTTCCAGGACAGTCAGGGCTACACAGAGAAACCCTGTCTCAAGACAAAAAACAAAAAAACAAAAACAAAAAAAAACAACCAAACAAACAAAACCTAAAAGTCAGATTCAAAACCTCCAACATGAAGTTGTGAACCTCCTCAGGTGTCAATCATGAAGAAGAAGATGGTCCTGAGATAGAAGCATGACTAAGCATGATGATGCATGTCTGTAAGTCTGACATTCTAATCCTAGATCTCAGGAAACTGTGGTAGGATTGCAAGTTCAAGGCAAGCCCTGGAAAGAAGCAATACCCTAATGTGAGGGAGGGAGGGAGGGATGGAGGGAGAAAGAGAGAGACCATTAGCTACTAACATGTGTAGTATCTGAACAGCAAAGTAGATGGGTAGTTAGGTGGAATGGGAAAATAGTATACACAGGGCTTAGGTACCAAATATGCCATTTATTATCATTATTAACCCCCTTCATCATCATCCTTCAAGACATAATGTCCTGGATGATGATGCCTGTCACAGGGTACCACCACCTGGAGGCAAGTAGAGGGCCAGAGGATAGCCATAGCTGTAAGCAAGTATTCTGATGTTACACCACTCCTGGATGTAGGGCCTTTGGGCACTTTCCAGAAGAGAAAGGGGGCTCCATAGGCCCTCTGTGAATGAAGATTCTTGGTCCATGGGGCTGGATGAAATGAATGTGCTTCAAGAAGGAAATTGACAGTTCCCTCAGGGCCCAGTTAGAGACAGGAGAAAGGGCCCTCGTGATAGAAGGGGGGGGGGCAGGTAGCAGTGCTTATACCCTTTCCATCCCTTTCCCTGCCTAAGGACCGGCCCAAAGGTCCTGAGAAGGTGTGTATTCCACAGTGAATGAAACCCTTTGAGAAGATGGCTGATTCAGACACCTGCAGGTCCCCTGACCTCCTCATGGCCAATTTCCTCTCAACCGAAGGACCTAGCCTATCTTGGTTAGCTTTCTTTCTATTGTTGGGGTAAAACGCCATGTTCAAATGCAATTTGGGGAGGAAAGGGTTTATTCATTTATACGTCTACATCACAATCCATCATCTAAGGAAATCAAGGCAAGAACTCAGGCAGGAACCTGGAGGCAGGAACTGAAACAAAGCTGTGAAGAAGTGCTACTTTCTGACTTGTTCCCCAAGACTTGATCAGCCTGCTTTCTTAACATCCCAGGACCACCCACCCATAGGTGAACCACTCACAATAGACCAGCCCTACCACATCAATGACTGATTAAGAAAATGCACCACAGTGCATTTTCAGGCCAATGTGATGGGTTTTATTTTCTTAATTGAGATTTCTTCTTCCTAAATGATTCTAGCTTGTTGACATAAAACTAGCCAGCACATAAGCTCCTTTGCATTTTACAACAGCCCTGGGTCCCTCAGCCTCAAGAGAACCTCATAACCTGCAGGCCAAGGAGCAACAAATAATGGGGCCACACAAGTTGCCTTCTTCACGGGACTGTAGATGCAGGAGAGGGAGAGGTTGTCTACCTCATCTCCAGCTATAAGCAAAGAGGGACATACAGTAGGTGCTCAGTAGAATTGAAGACAAATTGAATTTGTAAAAGTGACAGTCAAAAGAGACCTTTGGGTCACACAGGCCAACCTCTCCAAAAGTAGGGCAGGGCTATCCCAAGAATCCAATGGATACCTCTGTTGATGAATTAGCATAGCTCAAGGGTAACCCTGCCTTAACCAGGGCTGTTCTGACTTGCAGAAAAATATTCTCTCCCCAAGTTTCACTCACTGATCTGGACACACAGAATAACTCCTACCTCCTAGGATAGCCCTTTGGATATTACAAAACTGTTTACCCAACTGAATATCCCTGACCTGAACAGTAATCATCAGGCCACTGAGCCCCACAGCAGTGAGGCACCTACCCTTGGGAGCCAGGCAAGGGCTTAAGTCTTGGTGCAATTGGTCAGCAACTCTGGGAAAGCATGAGGCTTCTTGAGGCCAGTACAGAGCCAGAACTCAAGCTGGCATCACCCAGCCCTGGTCCCCTCTGGACTGGAGTGACAATGAGGTGTCAGGATGGGATCATCCACTATGACAAGTGTACCACTCCACCATGGGACTGCTGAGTGTGGGAGACTGTTTGTATGTAAGGGCAGGGGTCTCTGAAATCTCTCTGCCTTCCATTCAGTCTTACTATGAACCTGAAATTACTCCAAGAAATAAAGTCACTTTTTGACAAGCCCCCAGTTATTCCAGTGTTCCTGAGGGAACAAAACACCATCTCCTTCTGGTCCTCATGGGCACAGATGAAATATTGTTTACCTGCAACTGTGTGACCAGGAGGAGACCATGGTGCAGGGGTGGGAAATTGTGTGCCCTCTCTGATGCTGGCCTACCCACTCTTGTACAGTGGGCACAGCCAAAGCAGCTGACTTCATAGTGATGGCATGGGACATAGAAAGGCTCAATCCTAATGGTTGAGTTTCTGAGTAGATGGAAAGGGTAAAAAGGAAGATTGGGAGGAAGGGAAGAAGGGAGTGAAGGAGGAGGAGAGGGAGGGAAGATGGGTGGATAGGTGGATGGATAGGTGAGGATGGAGGGAAGGTAGATGGGACAGATGGGTGGATGGGACAGACAACGGGATGGACAGAATGGGTGGGTATACATACGGGTAGATGTAAAAGTCTAGGCTTTTCTATGCCCACCCTTACTCTGAAATCATGACACTGAGACCTGGTATATTTATTAGTGAGCTTCTTGCACTGTGGCTGGGCAGGGTTCCCATCTATCCTAACCCGACCATGCTGCCTACCACCCAGCCACGTGCCCTATTACCTGCACCTTAATCTCACCCTAGCTGTTCCTGCTCCTCTCACAGTGACTCTCCCTGGGGACCTCATGGAGAATTGCCTCTTTCCCTGGCACCCACCAAGAGACCCTCTCACTGGGACTGAAAGTCCTCCCTCTTCTCCTGCCCAGCTGTTGGCTGATCAGCTCTTTATTAACCAATCAGAAGTGACAGGAAACTATTTTTACACATCTCAGAGACAGGAGATGCTTGACAATGCCAATGTTGGACCACAACAAGATCTCTGGGCAAGATAATCAGCATCTGAATACACAGCACACAAACCCCTCCCCAACAGGTAGGGAGGAAAGAAGAGCAATGGATGGGTAAGTGGATGGATTAGATGAATGGGTGGGTGGATGAGTAGACAGGGAGAAAAACAGTGATGGGTGGGTGGGTGGGTAGATGGACGGACAGACAGAATCTTCATGTGTAACATGCTCTAACACGGTTTCCCTTGCCCTGTACGAGGGCCGCCTATCCGCATTACCTATTGTGGTTTTCATGTGGCTCTGCTACATTTTATCTCAATGATCAGAGTCAGCACTTCATCCTGTTGCCATCTTTTGGAAGGTGGTTTGGTCATCGGTTCTGATCGCCACACATGCTCACTGTGAATGTGTGCAAAATGCAGCGAAAAGAAGCAGACAGAATTCAATCCCTCGTCCACCAAGTGCTAGGGGTATGGACCTATGCACACTGCTAGCTGTCCTTGAGCTTTGTCTCAATCTATGTCAACAAGCTGCCTCAAGGACTAAAGATGGTTCACAGAGCTAGCTGTTTGGAGAGCAGATACAAGTGGACCCACCACAGGGGGCGGCTGTGTAGATCAAATGAAAACAATCTCTTTTTCAAGTATTCAACATATATCCCTGGACAGATGGGGTGTTCAGTCAGGCTTAGCCAAGATAATATCATTTCTTACCATAACTTTTAGCTCTATTTGTCTCCCTAATTAGGACAGCAGCTATTAGGACACTCATCAAAGCATAGGTGCACAGCACAGGCTACGGTGAGCACCTCCCTCTTGGTATTTCCATCCCAGCTTTCAGCTGGGTGTAGTAGCTGGCATATGTAGCCTTGGCTAGGATCTCCACACTGCTCCCCCTTCATCAGTAGGACACTGGGACCAACTACAGAAACAGAAGACTGTATTTACTTCAGAGCGAAGACTTCTGGGCGCCCTCCAAAGTTTCATCTGTAGAAATGGGGCCCGGGGGCTAGCATGCAGATGGCCTTGGGTTTGATCCCCAGCACTGCAAAATAATTAATTAAAGAAGAAATAGGAATTCAGAATATCCCAGGAGAGCAAGAGACTAGGTCTCAACTCTGGTCTATTTTACTTTATCAGAACTCTTTCATAAGAGTTAGTCAGTTGTAATTTTTAAACTTCCACATTTGCCAAAGGTAAAGGGCTCAGACTGTCTGTCAGGATCTGGCTTCATGTACATACACAGGCTCCCCATCAAGACAGAGGCTCAGATACCATATATCCAGGCAAGACCCTCCTCTGGAGCCATGGGCCATACCTTTTCTTAATGTTTTCAAAGATTTATTTTATAATTAGTGTGTGTGTGTATGTGTGTGTGAGTGTGTAGACACACAAATGTACATGTACTGTAACATGTGTGAAGGAGCCAGAGGACAGTTTGCAGGAGTCATCTGGTGTTTGTTTCCTTGTTATATACAGTATTATAGCAGTGTGTGTGTGTGTGTGTGTGTGTGTGTGCATGCGCACAGGCTATAGTGTATTTATTCTGTGGACAGGGGCACCTGTCTGAGATGACCACACACCTAGTTGCTATACACATTGTATCTAAGTGTGGAGCCATCACAATTAGGTCTGCTGGCACCAACCTGAGAGTGCATTGGAGACAGATGCAGCTGGGTTTGTCTAAGGGGAAGTCCCGGCAGCATCATGCAAGGTCCAGTGGCTCTACCAACTTGCACAATTGCTATCATCTCTTTTTACTTTTAGTCATCCCAACAAGGACCTAGTGGTGTCTAATTGTGGCTTTAATTGATGAGTGATGTTTTAAGTGGTTTGTTTGTTTGGTTTTTTTTCCCATGACTATTAATGATTTGGGCTTTCAAAGAAGAGGTTGGTACCTGTATACTGGAGTCTTCTTAGAGACATGGGAAGTACTGGGAGCCAGAGGAGGATGGAGAGAGCAAGAAAGGGGGTGGGGGATTGACTAGTTCCCTGGGGGAGGGGCTGTCCCAGAGGGGCAAGGAAACACCAACAGTAAAGAACCTGTTAGCTGGAGTCCTGACTGTCTTAAGGTGTTAATAGTGCCACCTTGACCACAAAATGTGGAGTTTACTCAGAAACCTTTTTCTCTCCCCCCCCCCCATTGGTCGACTCCTAAGTAACTCAGAGTTCCTGGAGGGTAGCAAAGGGAAGGCAGTGGACAGGGCACACCTCATGTTTCTCCAAATGACTGTCAGGAGTTGCAGGGGAAGAGCATTGGTTAGACTAGACCCCAGGCAGGAGGCAGGGAAAGCACTGGAGAGGGCTGGGCTGAGTCCCAGGGCTGGGCTCTTCTCCCCATTCTGCAACATCTCACCAAGTGAGCTCTGACTGATTCCATGACAGAAAGGAACAGGGCATGGTCCTTCTCTGCGTGTGGAACAAAGAGCTGCGGACATGGGAGCATGGTGGCTTCCCCTGAGGTGTTTCTGGAGACAAAGCTGCAGGGGCAGGACAGCAAGTTCCCAAGCTCCTCAAAGCTTCACAGTGATGAATCACCCTACTCCATGCACTCTGCATCCACTGCAGTGGATGCTGAGACCAGGTGCCTGGGCTGATAGTGACAGAGGCTTGCAGAGGAATCTGGTCTGCAGCTGCAGTGGAGGAAGGAACAGCCCAGTCACACCGCTCAACCCACCTCACCAGGGACAGCCTCCCCCAGCCCCTACCTTCTCCTGCAGAGAAGTGAAGCATCTTCTCTGGTAACAAAAATTATCCAAGCCCCCTCCACAACAAGATGAGCGGAGAAGCCCTTCCTACAGGGAAAACTGCAGCAGGGGCAGCTTCCTATGCCATAGAGGAGGCACAGAAGACCCCAAAAAGATTGTGACTTTACTCTGTCTCCAGAGGTTTCCTCTTTGTTTACTGGAGGAGGAGGCTGGGTTTAAGTAATGAAAAATGGATTCTTCTGGGAAACATCCCCAAACCATTTGGTATTATGAGCACTCAGCTGATTGGTATTGGCTTTTCTGGAAGCTCCAGGATAAGGATGGCATCAGGACCCAACTACCTAGGAAGACTCCTCCCAGCCCTTCTCGGAGGTCAGAAGCTAGTCCCAAAGCCTAAGCTTCTAGTGTTCTGCCATGTGCCCTATTCCTTTGTCCTCGAAGCTCAACATGTGAAAATCCCCAGCAAAAGACCTATCATCTAGTTTTTAGAAGACAGCCATCCCTTGGTCTCATTAGAGGATTAAACCAAGGGCTTCCATTTACCAAAGTCCACAGATGTTCCAGCCCCCTGTATAAAATGGTGCAGTGTTCACACAAAACCCACACAATCCTCCTGCATACCCCAAGCCATCTTTAGATTACCTGTAACACTGGTTACAGTTGGGTGGCATGTAAAGAGTTGTCACAGTGCATTGTTTCAAGGATAATGACAAAGAAGAGTCTGCATATGTTCAGTATAGAGGTGGTCTTAGTTTTCCACCTCTGTGTCGCAAGACCTGAGAGAAACATGATAGAAGAGAGGTTTCTGTGGCTCTGGCCTCAGACTCTCACCTGCGAGAGATACCAAGTACCACCTGGTGGAGGAAGGCTGCCTTCTTACAGTCAAGAAGCTTGCCTAGACACAAAATCTGGGGTTCAATCCCCAGCACAGCATAAACAGGACATGATGGGACACAACTAAACCCAAAACTTTAGTGCTCAGGAAGCAGAGGCAGAAAAATCAGAAGTTCAAGACCATCCTCTGCTCAGCTACATCATATATTTGAGGAAAGTCTAGGCTACATGAGACATGAATGTGGAAAGGAGCTTGTAAGGAGGGGAGGCTAACAGGGTGAGAGAGGTGAGCAGTTACAATAATCGGAATGTAGTTTCTATGGGTATGGAATTGTCAAATCTATAACAAAATCTATATAAGTGGGGAGGGGAGGCAAAGAATAAAGGGAAGGTACAGTGAATGATATCTATAATTCCAGGACTGAGGAGGCTGAGGCAGGAGGACTGCCATGAGTTCAAGGACAGCCTGGGCTATATAGTGTGTTCAAAGCCAGACCACTACCTAGGAAGACTCTGGGAAAAACGTGTGTGTGTGTGTGTGTGCCTATGTGTATGTGTATCTGTGTATATTTATCTTTGTGTATGTCTCTCTGTGTGTATCTGTGTGTGTGTGTGTGTGTGTGTGTATCTGTGTGTGTGTACACTAAGAATAGACATAGGGCATTATGTACTGTACTCTTGGAATGGGAATGTGGGTCCCATACATGTTTCTGTTACTGACAAAATGGTAATTGCCCCAGGCAGGCAAGTACAGCCTGAGCTTGTGAGAACCATGTTTAATATCAAATTGAGTTATGAGAGGCAGGCAGGAATAAAGAAGAAAGATCTCTTGGAAAAGATGGTATCGGGTGATGTTGTAAAACAGAAGTGACCTGGGAAAATGGCAGCGCTCACAGAACTAGGGCAGAGCAAAGCCTACATGAGCATCGTGTCAGCAGCAGGTGGGGACTTGAATGACAAGGTGCTCTGGACTTCCAAAATGGGACCTTGTGTCCCATAATCTCCATTGCCCCCTGGACAGGTGAGCAAGAGGCAAGTCTGCCCAACCTGATTAACTGAAGATCATTCCCAAGGTGGGGATGTCTGACATCTTCCCCAAAGTTGCACAGTGATGAGTAGCAGACTCAGAGCCGGGTCCCAGGCTTGCTGACTCCAAGCCATGTGCTCCTGAGCTTAACGCACTGAGCACACAAGAAAGAACTGGCGTTCTAAAGAACTAGGGGATTTCATGGACAAGTCAGACCATACCGAAGTTTAACTAAACACATGAGGCAGGGTCTGGAAACAACATTGTTCATTTGCTCATTCACTCATTCTTTCTGTAAATTATCACACTCCCTCCCTCCTTTCTACCCTTCATTCTTCCTTAGAGACACTCAATAAATATTTGAGATAATCCAAGTGGCTTATGCCTGTAATCCAACACTTGGGCTGAAACAGGGTTATTTCTGTAAGTGCAAGGCCAGCCTGAGTTGAAAGAAAGGAAGGAAGGAAGGAAGGAAGGAAGGAAGGAAGGGAGAGAGGGGGGAAGAAAAGAAAAGAGAAGAGAAGAAAAACAAGTGAAAACACAGTCCCCAGTTTTCCATTGGCTCACAATTAAATTAGCCTCTGTCTGAGGTGGTAGCCAAGAATCTCAATGCACAGCCTAGACACATAAGCACAGAGGTGGGGCCAGGTCTAGAGTGACTTGGAGTCATCAAGACTGCCTGGAGACTTGGAGCCAACAGAGTAAAGAAAAGACACTGATGTCCACTTCCAAGGTGCCTGTGAGGTCGCCTAAGACATGGAATAAGTGTCCTGTGCCCAGAATGTCATCTTTGCATGGCCTCCCATTCCCCGGATCCCACATGGTGAAAGGAAAAATCAACTCCCCAAAATTGTCTTCTGACCTCCTGACCACACACTGCAATGGGCCGACACTCAAGGACCTTTTGAAGTCCTTCCCCACCAAGGACACCTCAAGACCTAACTAAGGTACCTCACTGGCAGGAAACCCACAGAACTGCCTCAGAGGATGGAGCAGTATCACAGCCAATCAGGGCTGACAATTTTAATGATGTCATCACTCGACATTCTTAGCCCCCACCTCAGCCCTCAGCCCCAGGAAGGTAGGTCATGGGAATATGGGCTTTTATCAGGCTAGTAAGAGAGGAGCTTCCTGGGGTTTTCTACCCTGTGTATAGCAAGGGTTTCCTGGGGCATGTGGAGTGCCTGCTCAGTACCACAGTTGGCTGGGAAGGTGGATAGAGATTCCAGGCAATGATTCCTGACTCAAACCCAAAGCTCCTAGACCTTAGCCAGGCCTGGGATAGGTCTTGAACCTGCTGTTTACATTGCTCCCAGGTCCAACCCCAAACTGGTGAGGTTTAGTTTCTATGGGCTCAGTCTTGAGCCCTTTGCTCCACCCAGCTTTCCTGCCAGGCTCTGGACAGTGGCTCCAGAACTCAGGATCCCTCCCCTGCCCCCCGCCACTTTTTTTTTTTTTTTTTACTTTTTATTAGTTCTTTGTGAGTTTCACCTCATGCACCCCAGTCCCACTCATCTTCCTGTCCCCTCATATCTGCCCTTCACCCTTGCAACCTCTCCCCAAAAATAAAATACCAATATAAAAATAAAAAAATAAAAAGCAGGCCAGGCAGTGGTGGCGCACGCCTTTAATCCGAGCACTTGGGGGGCAGAGGCAGGTGGATTTCTGAGTTTGAGGCCAGACACTCAGTCTACAGAGTGAGTTCCAGGACAGCCAGGGCTATACAGAGAAACCCTGTCTCGAAAAACCAGAAAGAAAAAAAAAAAAAGCATAGAAAACATGTCATCATGGAAGCTGTAGTGTGTCACAGTGTGTCCCTCTATCTGCACATCTTCACCTGCAAATGGTCATTGCTATGAGTCATTGATCTAGTTCAAGATCTCTGGCTTCTGTGACCCCATCAATATTGGATCCTCACCAGGACTCCTCCCAGTTATCCTGTGGTTGCCCTGTGTCATGGAGATCCTGCAGCTTTGACTTAACAGGGCTGGCCTTTTCACTCTCCTAGCCATTAACAGGTTTTGGGTTGGGCCAACTCAGTGCCCTGGATCTGGCCCTGGGTGTAGCTGAGCTGGCTAACACACTGGCTCTCTCTTATCCACACCACTAGAGCAAGCTCTCCAGCACTGCTCCGGCTAGGCCACCCAATGCCTCCATTGGCAGGAGGCAGGGTCAGCTCTTCTGCTATCATGCCCTTGGGGCTGGCTCACCTATACCCATGCCTCCAGAGCCAGCTCCACTGTGCTGCCCAGTCAAGATGCCTGCACACTTCTCCTAAGTGCTGCAGCCTATGAGGAGCTGGGTCAGCTCAATGATTCTCAAACCCTCATGGCTTGCTCACCCCACCCCACCCCACCCCACCCCTGCCTTTGTCACCAGAGCCAATTCCACTGTGTTGCCCAGGTGAGGTGCAGGGCTACAGCCAGTGAGGCCCTGCCCACCACTCTTATCCAGCAAATGTGAGAACTAGGATTTGGCCCTGGTACTACTCTGTCCCTGCTCTCTCTCCAGCTGTCATGCCACACATCTGTTCCTTCCAGAGAGGCACAAACAGGCCACCATCTCAGCCCAACGAAGACCATGCTGCTAATGGTGGAGATTCAGGCCTCTCTGATTCTTCTCACTGTCCTTCTGCTTTTCCAGTTGGGTCCTTGTTCCTAGGTCAGGCAGCTCTCTGAGACCAGCTGGGGAAGAAACAAGAGTTGACAGAGGAGGGGAAGCAGGGTGCCCAGTAGGGTAAGGGATGGCCATGTGATACAAATGCCTTCCCCTGCTCTCCTCACTTGGCTGGGGCATACCCTGTCTTCCAAGGGGCTGAGGGTCAGGTCCCTGTAGAGCAAGGTCCCCACCAGGAAGATAGCTCCTCCTCCCCCAGGAATGTGCATGAAATCCCAGTAACTCTCTCCAGCTGGGCCTGACATAGGAGGGGCTCAGCTTAAGTTGCCTATTTTCTCCTAATGACAACTCAAGGTGCAAAGGTTAGGTAGGAGGGGCTAGGGAGCCTGGGGAGACTGGAAAGACCCTTCTAGGTTGGAGGAACATCATAGGCACCGTGGAAGTGTCTGTCCTCAACACACACACTCACGCACACACACACACACTCATGCACACACTCACACACACATTCACTCACACACATACACACTCATGCATACTCACTCACACACACATTCACTCACACACACTCACACTCACACACATACACACTCATACATACTCACTCACACACACTCACACTCACTCACACACACTCACACACATAGAGAAATGGTACTAATATGTTCACTATCACCACTCCCATCATCACCACCACAGCTGGCAACAGCAGGAGCCTTATCCCAACCATCAGCAACTTCAGCACCACCACCATCAATTTCTTATTGAATGGCTAATAACAAAAATAGTAACCATTTATTACATATCGACTATGTGCCAAGCACTGGGCTGAGCACTTTACATCATTTATACCTGCCTTAGGCAAGCAATACAGAAGCCAAGGGCAAGAGAACAGAGAGATGGGAACTGCGGAAGGTGACAGCAAAGTGACTTCCAGTCAAGTCCCAAGCCAAAGCAATGGCTGAAGAGAAAGGTCTTTACACTGGAAGGTCCAGCAGGGTAGTCACAGGAGTGACAGAGGCTGGGGCTCTAGAATGAGATGGTCAGAGGCTCTTAGCTGCCCCAGCCCAGGACCACATTGGTGGTAGAATAGAGGGCAGACTGAAGAGAAGGAACAAGTAGAGCTTGGCTGTGTCTGAGTCATCTAGCCATTGACTGCTCGCAACAAGGAAAGGACATGGCTGCTCCTCCACACGCCTCTAGGTGGATTCTACACCAGCCTGGGTCAGAAGGAAGAGCCTGCGTTGGCTCCTATAGGCAGAGGACAGATGCATTCATCCCTAGCCGGAAGAGGGGAGATTCCTACAACCCCCAAGTATGCTGATACAGCAGCCGGCTACACTGGGGGACCTGGGAAGACAGAATTGAAATGGGACATAGAGTGGAGAGAGCTGGAATAAGGGTTAGGAAGTTACCCCATGGTCTTAGGTAGCTGAGGAGCTCAGTCTAGATGCCAAGGCCACAGGTCTGGAGGGGCAGCGGCTGACTGCTCATTACCGATAGGGCGATGAGCCACACCAGAACTCTTGATGCCTTGGGATGTTGCCTCGCCCCAGCTTTACCTCTGCTCTGACCTGTACCATAAGAAGCTTCCTGTCCCCGTGGAACAGGTCAGATAGCCTTGGCTTCCAGACAACAATGACATTAAAATGAATCATGAGCTGGGTGTGCCTGATACAGTCAGGAGGCCGAGACAGGAGATTGCAGTAGTTAGTTCAAATCCAGCCTGGGCTGCATAGCAGAACCCCATCTCAAAAGGCCAAGAAAAAATAAATAATCATGACATGCCTGCTCCACCTAGACCTAGAGATAGCTGGGTGACCCAGTGGAATGCTGGATTTTGCCCTCAGACCCAGAGCACCCTCCCTCTAACCAACAGGCTGGGGAAATGACCATGTAACCCACTAGATGGGCCCTGAGCAGAGAACTCAGCCAGCCCTTCCTCCATCCCACCCTCCCCCATGGCCAAACAACCAGTCTACCAAAATAAAAGTCCTATCTTTTTCCTCTCCCACCAGGACAGCTACTTGCCTGTAGAACCCATACACTGCCCCCCAGAGTCCCGCTTGGCATGCCCCACAGGAGGTGACCCACCCAGGACAGCCTGGAGTCTTTACTTGAGGAGGCTACACTGGGAGAACCTGGTCAGGCCATCTGCTCAGAAAGGTGAGGGTCTCTGTCCCCAGGCAGGGACAGCATGAGAGAGGGTGTAATCATTTGAACTTCTACGCATGCTCTGCTCTCATCCCCACTATCAGCCTCCTGCCCCACCATATCTACTTAGAGCCCATTTCCTAGCCATACTCAACAAGGAGGCTTCTCATACACACCACACTTCACATGTGTGTCCCTGTAGCACAACCACCCTGCTATCCTGATGTCTCCTTCTATTCCGGGAACTCTTATTAAGCTCTCAAAACCCTACAGCAAGGTCCATGCTCTGCGAAACCTAAACTCTCTCTTCTCTATACTCACCCTGAGCTTTGTGAAGACACCCAAAGCAAGTATCTCATAGTGAGGTACTTGCTGTGTCTGTGTCTGACCCCACCTTACCCAAGGAAAAGCCCCTGCCTCAGAGCCCTGCATCTAGAGCTGAAGGTATGCTTGTGGAAGAGAAGCAGCAGGAGCAGGCTAGTAAGCTGAGAGGCAGGCTGTAGCCCCAAGTCAAGAGCACAGTCACTGGGGCAGTCATGTGGGGAGGACAAGATCCTCAGCTCCCAGGGGACCCCCAGACTGGTGCATGAACGAGCTCAGAGCCCTGTCTGTCTCTGTTCATGGCCTCCAGGCTTGAACCCCAGCCTCTTTAGTAACTCACTGGATTTCATGTGCTAAGTTCACAGGATAGATAAAGCAGCTTGTTGACAGAAGGATCGGGAGTTTAAGGCCAGCCTAGGCTACATAGAAAGCCCAAGGATATCCCGTTATATAAGACAAGAAAGGGGGCAGAGGAAAGAAGAGAAAAAAGAAAAGAAAAGTCACGCTGGGTTAAAGTGGTGTTCCTGGCTGTGGAACTCTGGAGTGTTGACTTAACCTCTCTGAGCATTCTCAGTAGAACAAGGGGCTCACAACCAGCTTCCTGAGACCTGCAGAGACTGGACCCGGCATATCATGGGTCCTTTGTGGAAGCCCTTGCTTCTCTTCCATATGTTTCCCCAGCTCCCTCTGGTCCCTTAGTGGTCCTTCTCCCAGCCATGTCCGGCTGCCTGCAGGTGACAGAGCCTGCTCTAAGCCCTGTGGAGCTGAGACTGGGGAACACATTTGTCACGGTGTAACCAGAGAGTGTCTGGGGGCTTGATGCCAGTACTCCAGCTGGGGCCAGCGCCAGGCCCCCTCCTCACAGCTGTCAAGAGGAGGCTCAAAGACAAAGCAACCAGGGGCCCTCACTAGGGGTAAAGGGGGGAACGGACAGGGGTTAGTTGTCCTGTCTGCAAAGGGACAAGAAAGCCACAGCAGGTCCATGCTGCCTAAGGAAACCAGGATCTCTAAGAAACCCCTATAGCCGAGACCAGGGAAAGACACACAAGTTCCAGTCTATGCCTGACCACCTGGAGAACTTTGAGCAAATTACTTCACCTCTCTAATTTGGACTTTGCTCATCAAGAATAACATTATCTAATTCTGCAAGCTTAGAGATCAAACAAACCAGAAATCAGCCAAGGCACTGGGCAGAGTGCCTGGCAAGCCACAGACATAAGCCAGCTTCTTCTCTTGGCCTTCCTTCTTGAGCTCCTCTCTCCCCTCCTACTTGTACCTATTCCACTAAGTGTATGGGGGTCCTCCAGGTCGATGGGATGGGGCCAAGGGACAATGAAGGTAGCTACACTTTCAGAGGGTAAACTTAGAAGAAACAAAGCCAGAGGCCTTCACCCTGGACCTGGTACATGTGAGCCCTTGCTCAGAGCCTGCCACCCTCTTTGAGCCTTGTTTCAATGAGAACCCCCAACCTTTGATGCATATCCGAACCTTCCTGGATATTTATGTTTTGCTCTGTATTACACAGTTTGATACCAGGCCCTTTTATTGAGACAGCTGCCACCTTCCTTACTAAAGCGGTCCCAGGGGGTGGTGGCTTAAGGCTCAGGAAATAGGGTCTTAACCCATAAACAGAGAGTACAAATGGGGCTGAGACCCTAGTCCTTGGCCCTAATGCTTTCTCTAGTTTATGCTATGTTGGGGTGCCCCACAGCTAGACTGGCAGAAGGGAAACCTGAACTCTGAGCCAAACAGGGGATGTGTTCATTCCCCTGCCACTCTACCCATTCAGCACCTCCTAAATGCAAACCTTCTTCAGCTGGGCCCAAGGTACTAGATATAGTCAGGTCTTAGCCAAGGAAAATGAAACAAGCCGCCCTAAGGCGGCTTAGGGCGAGAGCGCCCCCTGGTGGAAGGTGAGATTCTAGTGCTTGGGCTCACCCTCTCCCAGAACTGCCCTTGGGGAGTGACCAGCCAAGACCCACTAAGCTAGTAGAGCCTGAACAAGAAAGCCATGTCAAACTAGTCACCCAGTCACTCACAGTCCTTAGACAAGACCTCAAAGGAGTGCCAGGGAGGATAGCCACTGGGGTGGAGGAAATAGGAGGGCAGCAGATGCCCAGTTGACCTGGCAGAGAGGGGTGCATTGGAGAGCCCCCACAAAAAGTAGCTCCCATAACACCTGTGCAAGAGAGGAGGCAGGGATTCTGTAATGAGGACCCAGCATGGTCAGGACACAGAGACATCCGCATCATTCCTTGAGGAGCCTCAAAAATCTTTATCCTGAGCACCCGGAGGATTGTAATTGGGGAGGGGCCTGACTGGATTTGCAGTTTAGGATGGAAATGTAGCTCGGGTGGTAGAGCTCTCACCTAGGGTACACTAAGCCATGGGTTTGGCCTCCAGAATCGAATAAAGTGACTGTGGTGGTGCTCACCTGAAATCCCAGAACCCTAGAGGTAGCATCAGGAAAATTAGGCATTCCTAGTCACCCTTGGGGTATATAGCATGTTAGGGCTAGCCTGAGCTACATGAGACTGTATCTCAGAAAGGAAGGAAGGCAGGATGGAAGGGAGGAAGGAAATTATACAGCTCAGGGTGTAAGGTGGCAGGCAAACAACTTCAAGAGGACAAGACTAGGTAGGCTGTGATGACAGCGGTATCCTATGATGACATGACAGTGGCTTTGGAGGTGGACAAGACTGGTGGAGCCCTCTGGCCAGGACTAATACAATTGTGGAACAATCCAGATGCTCCTACCTGTGTGGGTCCACTAACTCCAAGGAGGAAAGAGAATGAAGAGGTAGGAGAAGGTGGGGAAGAGCAGGAAGGTTGGGGACACAGAGGAGGAGTACTCATGTATATTTCCAGGGTTTAGAAGAAGGGAGATCAACAAGGTTTGCTTATCTGAATATAGCATCCCTATCCAAGATGTCTGTGAACAAAGGATACAATGCTGCAGCAGAGGGTCTGAGGAGGAGCCTGAGGCATGTGCGCCCCTGTGGATAGATGTGTACACCATGCACACACATGTGCAGCCCAGCCCCAAGAGCCCATAAGTGCCATGTGAGGCCACCCTTCAGCAGACACGGCCCTCCCAATGGAGTCGTAGGCCAGCAGCTGTATATGGATGGAAAGATGCTGGGGCTGAGTGGGCCTGGGTGGAGCTGTTGTGGAGAGGCTGTCCTCTGAACACCAGAAGCTAAACCTGAAGAGGGACCACAGATTCTATGACAGCCAGGCCATGCTGGGGTACCTGCCAGACAGCCTCACTCCTCTCCTTCACAGGATTGGAACCGGGGGCGGGGCGGAATGTTCGTCAAATCCACTTTAGGAAAATTGGCTACACGATGTTTATTGCAAACTGCAATTTAGCATCTCTATTCAGGTCCTCTCCATGTTTAATTACATATAATATGGTGGAGGGAAGGAAGCAGAGAAAGGACTCCATATGGCTCCTTCCTCAGTCTCTTCCTTCCAGAGTGTTAAGAAGATCAGAGGTGAGACATGGAGCCCAGCAGAGGGAGGAACAAAGACTTGGCACCTTTGGTGTCTTCACATGCCAAATCTGCAGAGCCAGAAAGCTGCCCATAGTCCTGACTGCAGGATGGGCTGGTGGCTCAGCTCAGACTGGGACCTAGCTCCCCACACCCCAATAAATCCCAGGCCCTTTTCTTTCCAAGACCCAGAGATACAGCATACCCCACACAAAGCAAGTTGAGAGGGGACACCCCCACACCCCAGCTCAGACAGGAGGCATACTCAGGCCCCTTACCTTAGACTACAGGCCCCTGTGATTTTTAGTCCCTCCTGACTGAAGAGACTAGGATTCCCGCAGGAGCCCCCAGGCACCCTTTCCCATCTAATCTCTTAGCCTTCTTCCCCTCAGGATCCTGGTCCTCTCCTGAGCTGTGAGGGCAGAGCTCCTCCAATTATCTCATTTGCTTGGTTAATTGGGTGGGGAGGGGAAGGAATTAAACTCCTCATCGGGAATCTCTCCTGCAGGGCCAGAAATGAAACGAGGGGCTGGGGACCCCATCTCTGAGCACCTTCAGTCAACCCTGGATCCCCCCCACTTCTATGTTTTAGATATGGAAAGAAGCGTGGACTGGGGTGACAGTTCTGGGAGAGATTCTGGCCTCCTCATCTATCCAGACAACCACCCTCCTAGAC
>JADRCH010000132.1:668495-706564 GCA_019843965.1 Rhynchomys soricoides | reverse complement strand
GAGAGATTCTGGCCTCCTCATCTATCCAGACAACCACCCTCCTAGACTAGAGTGCAGTGGGGACAGGGAGCTCCTGCCTCAGGGTCTGACCCTCTTAATTTCTGGGTTTTGCCAGCCTTGCTGACTCTCCCTGGCTCACTCATGAGTCTCTCCCTCTCTCTCTCTCTCTCCCGCCCTCCCTCTCTCTCCCCCCCCCTTGGTTCCAGAAAAGCCCCTCCCCCAGGGGGGCCCAGGAAGTGCAACCAGGCTCCTTGGCGGTGCACTGGCTATGGTCCTCATCCTCGGCCTGACTCTGGCTGTCTTCCTTCTGTACCGCTGGCAGCAGAAGAACCAGTTAGGAATTGACATCAGTGGGTGAGTGTGGACAAGGCTACCTCATTTGCTAACCCCTATGGCTCTTAAACTCCCAGCAAGCACTTGCCCTTGCAGGGGGTTCAGGCAGTCAGGTCCTCCCCAGCAGCCCAATCTGCAGTGAGGAAAACTGACCAGGCAGAGCTGCTATAGCTATTACCTACCCCTAGCGCAGTGGTTCCCAACCTTCCTAAGGCTGCTACTCTTGACATAGCTCCTCCTCAATCACAGAATTATTTCATTGCTACTTCATAACCGTAATATTGCTACTGTTACTAATTGCAAGGCAAATATCTGATATGCAGGATATCTGATAGGTGACTCCCCCCACACACACACAAAGGGGTCATGACCCCAAAAGGGTTGAGGACCACAGGACCTAGCTACTGACTAACTGGGGGCCAGAGACCATGGAGACATAAGTTTATGAAAGAGCTCAAAACTCTAGTCATCACCATTAATGACATTTTAACTCATTTCTTTCAGTCATTACTATTAGCATTATTATTTTTACATAGTGTCTTAATATGTTGCTCAGGCTAGCCTTAAAGTTCTAAGCCCAAACCATTCTCCTGCATCAACCAACCCTCATGCCAAGCTTGAATACAGTGTGTGTGTATGTGTGTGTGTGTGTGTGTATAAAAATCTAGGATGAACACAAAATATCCATGTTTTAAACAGAGACAGAATTAGAATGACTGATTTCCCCCCTTGCCTCAGGCTCCGATATGGCTCAGCATGTTATTACTGATCTTCTCTTTACTTAAGATGTTATTTTGCTCATCATGGATTTCTGCATTAACTCATTTGAAAACTATTGTATTAAATATGATTGATTTATTGTGATAGTTGAGATGGTTGGTGCCCCACACTTTGCCCCTGTGCTCTCGAGTCCCACACTTTGCCCCTGTGCTCTCGAGTTCTCACTGAGACTCACAGGATTCCTACACTGTCCAAGGTAGACTGGCCTGGACTATAGCAAGGACCCTGGGAGAAAATGGACAGCTCACCCTTAGTCTCTACTCACTGTGCTGAGTAGCCATATCTCAGGCTCTGGCCACCTGGGGCTGCCTGGGAGCAGAGCTCAGAGTCCAAGGGACAATAGTGTTCAGATGTCCTGCCAGGGACAAAGGAACCCATTTGAACCTGTACTAAACTCACCTTCATTCTGTTCCTTCAGGATGGACCTGTCCCCCTCCCAGAAGCTGGAGCCAACTCCAGACAGGCAGAACCAACTTGTGCCTGAAGACATTCAGGTGGGCCTAGGGCAGCACAAAACAAGATTCCCTGGCCTGGGGGGAAACTGAGTCTTTTCAAAATCAGAGTCACACTAAGTAGACTTAACCTTAGTGAGAGCTAACCTCACAGAGGGACTCTTCCCTGAAGAGAGTGTGGTACCTTCATGAACCAGTCAGTCCTTCCAAGTTAACTCAAAGCCTTCTCCTGCCCCACTCTGAGAAATGTCCTAGCCAGAGCCCTCAGAGGAAACTCGTTCCCTGCCTCCCAACCATCCATGGGGATGTAGCCCAATTGGTAGAGGACTTCCATAGTATGCAGGAAGCCCTGAGCTCAATGTCCAGTACCAAATAGACTGAGTGAGGTAGTGGGCTCTGAACATGGAGGCAGAAGGATCAGGAGTTCAAGACCAAGCAGGGCATGGTGACATTCACCTTTAATCCCAGCATTCAAGAGGCAGAGGCAGGCGAATCTCTGTGAGTCCCAGGCCAGCCAGGGCTACTTAGTGAGACCCTGTTTTTGAAAAGAGAAAGAGAGCAGGAAAGGGGACAAAAATTAAACAGAGAGAGAGAGAGAGAGAGAGAGAGAGAGAGAGAGAGAACATTCAAGACTTTCCTTGGCTACATAGCAGTGTGGAGACTACTCTGCCATATTAGACTGTCTCAGTACCAAAACAAACCATTTCTTAAGCACTTGCCTGGGCTGGTTCCTACCAGGGTACCATTATCACTTCTAAACCAGTCACTGTTAGGGTGAATATGGGGGTCAATGAACCAGGAGGAGCATCCCCACCAAGCTCCAGAGCAGAGTCATCTGGAGCAGGGTGTGGAATGGTCTGTACAGCTCCCTGTTTCTTTTCCAGGGTCTCCACCTACAGCTGGAGAGACAGCAGGAAGAAGATCTTCCTTTACAACCCCCCTACTATGACCTGGGGGTCTCCCCCACCTGCCAACCCTTGGTAAGAATGGCTAAACCCTAGGACAGTAGGAGCCATAGCCTAGCTCCTCCACAGCCTGGTTGCCTTAGAGGGACAAGACAGACAAAAGAATGAGCTGAGGACTGAGGATATAGCTCAACTGGTAGAGTGCTTGCACGAATGCTTAGCATTCAAAAGGCCCTAGGTTCGAGCCCCAGCATGGTATTGTACTCCTAGCAGTTGGGGAGTGAAGGGGAGCAGGGTCAGAAACTCAAGGTCATCCCTGGCTACTTAGGGAATTTGCAGCAGGGAATTTGAAGCAAGCTTGGGATACATGAGACCCTGTCTCATAAAAAACAAAGAAAAGGCCAATAAAAGGCCTCGGTAGGTAAAGGTACTTGGGATGGCAAGCCTGCTGACTTACAGAAGGTGGTCCGAGAGAACAGACTCCAGACTCCACATCATCCTCTGACCTCTGTGTATGTCATACACACACACACACACACACACACACACACACACGAGCATGGGGGAGAGAGGGGGAGAGAGAGAGATAGAGAGAGAGAGAGAGATCCTTAGCCAGGAGGGATAGGGAGAAGGAAGACCCCATTTCAGTGACCTTGGGCAAGTGACCCTGCATCCTACATGTACTAAAGGGGAGATAGGACTTCCAAGAAAGCTAAGCCCAGCCTGATGCCCAGTTCTCACTCCTCCAAGCACCGGCCCCAGCTCTGTACTCCGCACCCAAGTCTCCAGGCTATAACAACCACCAGAAAGCTCCTTCATGGCCCCTCCGACTGGCCCCATGCCCAGCTGCTCACAGGGCCAGCACCACTTGAATGGCTGCTACCTCTGCCCACAGTCAGCTCCTTTCAGAAGACTTGGGAACTGGAGGTGGTACCCATATGTTGCCAGCCCAGAGACCCAGGCCAGAGCAGCTGGGTCCAAAGATAACACCGTCTCTCCTGGCACGGGTAGCCAAGTCGGGCCTTTGTCTCCTCAGCACAGCTATCCTCCCCTCATAGTTGGAAGTGCCAACGAAGGCCCAACTTAGATGCCAAATCCTGGCCCCAGGGCAGACATGGCCCCTTCTTGGGGAACTGCACCCAGAAGAACAGCCCAGCCTTGACCTTCTGATAAATCGAAAGGTGCAAAAGACCGCCAGCCAAGGAGCGACATGAAGAGACTCTTCAGAGAGTAACCCCTATACCACTCTTTTCCCCACTGGAGATTGCCCAGCACAGCCCCGCCAGCTCCCACAGAAGGAATCATAGTGTCAGTGCACTGTGCTGGCTGGGCCCCAGGCCTCTTGCCAATTGTTTTACAAACTCTATTTGATTTAATCTCATATCAATCTAAACCACAAGCCCTGTTGATATTTATTGGATAAATCAGAAAACTGAGGCTCAGTGAACTTGAGAGCCTTGGCTAAGACTCCCCAGTGAGCAGTGGAGGACAGCACAGCACACCCTCCAGGTCACTGCAACCCTGCTTTCTGTGTGTGTACAGCTAGGCCAGACATGTAGGGAGTGAAAGGAAGAGACCGGAGACTAGAGTAGGTCCCATGCAACTTCCAGCTTCCTACAGGTGCAGAAGGATCCAGGTCTACTGTCTGCCCATCCAGCACAGCAAGGGAAAGAGTGGGCAAGGTGGCTGAGAGTGGGTGAGATAAAACAGAGTGGAGAGGCCCAGCATTTCCAGAGGAGAAAGCTACACCCCATCCAAGATCTGTAACATTATCCTTCTCCCTCAACCTCCAGAACGAAGTGTAGAGGAGAAAGGGAGGAGGGGCCTAGGCTGTGGCACTGGGAGGAAGGATGATGAAGGTTCAAGATTTGGAAAGTCATGGATAGACTCCAACGGGATCCCCCGTAGAGTGGGCCAAGGCACACCGTAATAATGGCAGTGATGTAATGAGACAGCTGCGCCTGATCCCCACGACTTTCTCCATTCTGCTTTCCGCCAGCTGCCCCTTCCGCCTAGCAGGCATGGCCTCCCTAGGGACTTAGGAGGAACCAGACTCACCACTACAGCTCCCACTCAACGACTGTGCCCATCTCTCAGGCCCTCCTACACATTCCTCTCCCCTTCTCCCCACTAAGCGCCATGCTCCATACTCATGTCTGGGAGCCTCCCTCCTCCTGAGCACTCTGCCCTTCCCCAGCTCTGCTTCACTTGGACTAACAGAATCTTCTAACACAGTGGTTCTCAACCTTCCTAATGCCAAGACCCTTTAATACAGTTCCTCATGACCCCCAACCACAAAATTATCTCATGGCTACTTCATAACTGTAATTTTGCTACTGTTATGAATCATAATGCAAATATCTGATGTGTGACCCTGAAGGGGTCAGGACCCACAGGCTGAGAACCACTGCTCTATAAGCATCCCCATTCAAGAGTCTCTGAAGACTAAGAGCAGAGGGAGCCACCTCTGCCCACCAGTCACAGGCAGGAGATGGGACCGGATGTCTCCACCCTGTGTCCTGCACAAGCCAGACAGTTTAACAAGGAAGGACATCTGGGTGGCTAGAGGCTGGAGAGTATGGCCTGTGGGGTGGTGTGTGAAGGTCCCCAGAGGAAGGTGACTCTGGCACTGCAGGAAACTCCATTGTTGTTCCCAAGGAAAAGTGTAATTCCTTTTGCCTTACAGAGCAATTACTGGCCAAGAAAGGATTTATCCCCACTACTCGGGTTTGTTGTCCGTGCAGCTTGTATACAAGTCACATTATTGATATTGTCATCAATTCTGCTTTCAACAAGTGGTGAGAGGAAGGTGTGGGGAACAGTCACTGTTCACGGAGGCAGAGCTCCAGAGAGGCCAGGAAGACGTCAGGGAGCCTGGGGACTAGCAACTGAAGGCCCAACCAAGCTCAGTAGCCCTAACCTGAGTGGACCCAAGTTCCCTCTGCATGAACCAAGCACATGATGCACACTTAAGGGTGCTAACCCAGGCTGTGACACACACACACTTGCATGTCTGCAGTGATTTCTGGGCTAGTAGTTTATCCAGGGTACTACGGGGAAACTATAGGGCTCTAGGTTAGATCTTAGGAAGGACCCCCAGGAGATCCATAATATCCAGGAGAGAAGGAGGAGAGGAGGCAGGGCCCTACCTTTAAGGATAGACTCCCATCTCCTCAGCCTTATGAGAAGACAGTCCAGGCTAGAAACTAAAGATGCTACTCAGCAGCCTTGGGGATTCTGAAGCCACTATATCAACTCCAGTCCTCCAAGAAGCAGATGTCACAGTGAAATCAGACATGCAGGGGTCACTGGGAGGACAACTCTGAAAGATACAGGAGCAGAGAGCAATCTTTTGCCCAGAAGACTGCCTTGTTGCCTACAAAAGGGGAGAAGGCCAGAGGAGAGCTGCCTGGGAAAACTCCGAACACCAACACAGTTTAGCCAGGCAATGGAGAACACTCAGCCATGAGTAGTGGGACAACCTGGGCCATGGGTGGCCACAGCACAAACACTGTTTAAGGATCCAGGGGGCAGCAGGTAGGGCTACAGCCAACTGCTACAGCATTCTGCGGCCACAGAGATGTCCAGGTCACCCAAGTTCAGACAATCTGTGGGCCTCTTCATGAGAGATAGAGCCCTGTTGCTGAGGAGGACCTTAGGGTCATGACTGGTGTTACCCCCTCCTTCCTATTTTTTAATTCTTGTTTGTTTGGTTTCATTTTTGTCTGTTTTTGAGAAGAGTCTCATGTTGCCCAGGCTAGTCTCATAGTTGACACATATAAGACTCCTGCTTCTACCTTCCAAGCACTGGGCTAACAGGCATGTGTCACCACCCTTAGCTCATTTTTTACTTCCTGTGTCCATTAGCTCCTTTCATTGAACCGCCTCCTTGGCAGGTCTTGATGGCTACGCTGGCAAATGATAGGTCCTCCATTCCTGAGGGCTCAGGGTCTTTGGTAAGCATGCCCTTCTTACCCATGCATTTTGTCTGTCTTAGTTCACAATCAGACCAGAAGATCAACATCCCTTGTCTTCATCAAAGAACTGTAGCTGGTTTCCTCTTGCTGATCAATTACCCTACTGACACAAGACTCCTCAGCTTGTTTTTGTTTTTGTTTTTTTTGTTTTTGGTTTTTGGTTTTTTGAGACAGGGTTTCTCTGTGTAGCCCTGGCTGTCCTGGAACTCACTCTGTAGACCAGGCTGGCCTCGAACTCAGAAATCCACCTGCTGCTGCCTCCCAAGTGATAGGATTAAATGCGTGCGCCACCACTGCCTGGCTATGACTCCTCACCTTGCTTGCTAGAATTCTAGTAGCCAGGCAGCAGCCTTAGGTTCTGGATCAATGGTATCCTCTGCCTTGCAGAGCACCAAGTACAGGAATGGAAACACAAAATTCCCCACTGGGTACTAGGAGCAACGGATTTCGCTCCTGCTGGCTTTTGTACTTGGCTTCACAGATTCAAGCATTCTTCCTGTAAAGGATACAGCACCATTTAGAGGCCTTTCAAAGTACTGCCAAAGGGCTAGAAAAGATGGCTCTGCAGATAAAGGCACTTGCCTTTAAGCCTGATGACTTGAGTTTCATCCCTGGGACCCACAACGATGAAAGGATAAAAACCTGACTTTTGTAAGTTGTCCTCTGACCTCCACACAAGCGCTGTGGCCTGCTGCATGCACCAGTGCACATACACACATAAATAAACCTAATTCAAAAGCTGTTTTTAAGTGTATTGCTCCCAAGCTGGCTGGTTCTTTGGCTGGCATTTGAGAGACTGCTCCTGCAGCTGAACTGAGTCTAAGAGTTGATTGAACTCAGAGTAAGTAGTTGACTGTCCCAGGCTGTCCAGGCTGCTAAAAACAAAACAAAACAAAACAAAACACACCTCATGTGTCTCACAGTTCTGAAGCCTGGGAAGCCCCCAACGAAACCACAGCAGAATTCAGTGTTCATTAGGCATCATGTGTTTCTTAGATGGTGCATTCTCTTGCTTCCCTTGCTTAGTGAAAGGGTGGGTGAGTTCCCACTCATCTCCCAGAGATACTACCCCCTCCCCCAGCTCCTGATATTTCACCTCAGGATTCCAACATGAGGCCTACCTAGAGGACACCAACGTTCAGGTCACATCAGCCACCACTCTGTAGAGCCTACTGGCTTCTACAGAAGCTAGACTTAAGATAAGGAGCACCTGCCTGCATCCTTCAGGTCTTTCAGGGTGACAGGTCACAACTTGCAATATATCCTTCTGCCTCATAGGTGGCAGCTGCCCTGATTTCCATTTCTCTTTTTTTCCCACAGACCAAGAAACCAATGTGTCGTTAGTGTGTCAATCCCAAAACTACACTCCTGTGTGGAGGACAGGTCACAGCCCTAGGGGAGAATTTGCTTATCCTCTGGGGTTCTGTTAATCAGGTTTCTTGTCTTGTTATAAAATACCCAACAGAAGCAGCTTAAGGAAGGTTCATCTTGGCTCACAGTTTAGGAAGGTACAGTCCATCATGGCAGATAAACATGGGAGCAGAGGAGATCCTCCTTAAATTATGACCAACCAGGAAGCAGGTATAACCTTCAAAGCCCACCCTCAGTGACACACTCCGAATATAACTTAAAAGAAAAAAAATCCTAGCCAGGCAGTGGTAGCACACACGTTTAATCCCAGCCCTCAGGAGGCAGAGGCAGGCAGATCTCTATGAGTTCAAAGACAGCCTGGTCTACAGAGTGAGTTCTAGGACAGCCAGGGTGACATGAAACCCTGACTCAAAACAACAACAAATCCTTCATCTAAAGACCAAATGCTCAAACATATAAGTCTGTGAAGAACACATCACACTCAAATCATAGCAAAGATCCAGAGTGTCAAATCCCAGGTTCTGAGAAAATGCCCCCAAAGCCTATGTCTTGCTTTTCTGGTTCTTGCTCTGGTCCCCTAGATCAGAATCCTCAAAATCCATCCTAAAGTCGAATATGATAGCATACACCAGTAATCTCAGCTACTCAGATGGCTGAGGCAGGAGGACGGAAAGTTGTAAGTCAACCAGATCTACAAAAGAGACTCTGTAAAAATAAAATCTAAGAGTATTCATCTGGCTTCTGCTGTGCCTGCTGGCTAATTCCTTACTTCAGGATGCAATTTCTTTTTCTCTGTTGGGTCCAGCGTGTTACCAACTGAGTCATGTGAGGCTCTTAACCCTAATCATTACCAGCCCACAGCCAGAGTTGTTGCTTCGAGAAGCCTCTGAGGTAGCCTCCAGCATGGAGTGGCTCTTCATAGGGAGGAGGGGTCACTTCTGCCTTTTCTAGGGGATCCAGCTTCTGCAACCTCTCAGCTAGGTTAGGGTTTTCTGGAGCAAGGTCCTTACCTCCTTACAGCAAGCCCCATCCTCAGCAGAGCCCTTTGGGTCTCTGTGAATCCTGCTTCCTGGTCCTGCCTCTCTCTCAGCAGATCCTCTCCGCTGAAGAAGAGCCTCTTAGGAAGCTACCAAAAGATTGGCTCTCACACTGAGCTTTCCTGGTGCTGGCTCACTATTCATGTTTAGTGTCCACATGACTTCATAGTGAGCCACCTCTGCTGTCCCCAAAGTCATTGTTCCCTGCATGTTTCAGGTGCCTCCCTGTGTCTCAGAGGGTCTCTCCACCAACACATTCTCTCGGGTCACCACTGATGAAATAGCCAGTAACTTGGCTGCCACCTTGTGTTGGGGATTCTGTGTTTGCTTTGGTTTGACCGTCTTATTTTTGGAGTTGGTTGATTGTTGAGACCAGGTTCACTTTAACCTAGGCTGATCTCAAACTTGCAGCATAGCAAAGGCTGCCCTAGGGCTTCCGCTACTTGCCAAGCTATGGAGGAGGAGAGAGTGCTTACTGGTTTGTTTTAAAATTCTTTGAAATGTGGTGGTGTATCTGTGTGGAGGTAGGACTACATTCTCTCCTCTATCATGGTCCCAGGGATTAAGGTCAGGCCACCAGGCCACCAGGCCACCAGCTTGCAGAACAAAAGCTTTTACCTACTCAGCCATCTTACTGCCCACTTTGTTTGTGTGGGGGACTTATTCTGTTTGTTTTGTTTTGGAGACAAGGTGTCATTCTTAGCCCAGGCTGGCCAGAAACTCCCTATGTAGACTAGGTTGACCACCTACCTCTACTCCCCAAATTCTAGGATTGCAGATGGGCATCCCCACACCTATGCCCTACTTTCTACTGGGGCTGGAGTCCTTACTCTCCAGCAATGAGGAAACCAGACCCAAATCTCTATTCTACTCTCAGTGCCAATTTTCTTGAGTTGCCCCTGACATTACTCAGCAGAAACCACTGGTTACAGCTTTCTGTCCATCTCTGGGAGCATTTGTCTTAAAGCTTTTCTAGATATCGTGCTCAGGAGCTCAAGGCTCACAGGGCAGCTCTCGGTCTTTGACTTTTCCCTTCCACTTACCTAGACAGGATGTTACCAAACTACCTTTACCAGCACCCCGCCCTCCATCTCCTGCATTCCTGCGGTCAGAGCCTCAGTGGCCCTGTATGATGTCAGTCATTGGGAAGGACCTACAGAGTGGTTACCAAAACTCTCGGTGGACTCTATGAAGCCTGGGTAGTTTCCCAGGCACCACTGACCTGCTATTCACTGGAACCCCAGGCTCAACCCCCTTGTGGTGAAGGGGATATGAAATGAGGGTGCATGCTACATCTTTGCCTCAGCAGGATGGCTACCCACCATGCCAGTATGCAGCCACCCTTTGCTGAGTAATGCCCCCTGCACCTTATGATCGATCAATTGATCGCTACATGCAGACTGCCCTGTTTGCCTTCGTTTGTCTTTCCCACACTCAGCCACCCTCCAGGCCCTTGAGCTCATGGGTAGGACCCAGACTGCCTGTCAATTGTTGATTCAGCCCCTCCCCCTGTTTCTGGCCAATTTCCTCCAAGAGCTCTTGTCTTCTGGAAAAGATCCCACCTCCACCCCCCTAACTCCAGCCAGGCTCTGGAAGGACAGAAGGCTTCAGAAGGTGTCAGGATGTGACTTTCACTTGTGACAAATCAGAAGCTAATTGCACTAATTTTAGCTCTGCCATGTCCCTAACCTTGGGCACCGATGGGCTCCACCTGGCCATTTCTAAAGGTAAACCAAAATAAAGACACTGGGCCTCATCTGCTATTCAGATGACCCAACCAAGAGTAGGCACAACCTAGGGCCAGTCTAGGAGGGGTATCCTCCAATCGCATGAAAGCCTAATCTATACCCTGTGTCCTGCCCTCCTCTTGGGATCCGTGGACAGGGCATTCTGTCTATCTGCCCAAAGTCTGACACTGAGTCTTGGAGATGTTGGCAGCTGGGAAATAAGAGCCAGAGGTAAGACCTGGAGAGACCTCAGATGCTCAGGCAGCCCTCACAGTGAAAAGGAAACTGGGGCCTGGGAAGAAGGGTTTGGCAGGGCTCCAGTGTTGAACTATCAGCCAAGATGGGGAGGGTGTCTGCCTTTCAGTTGCTTCTGGCAATTTCCATATCAAGCTGAGAGGCCCAGTAATGCAACACTGCAAGTAGCCCAAGATAGGAGGGGAGCCTTGGGCTCTAACAGAAATGATAAAGCTCATAAATTTCCTGTCTCCATGTCACAAATGAAAAACTGAGTTTGGATGAACAATCCGCCTGGCAAGTCATAGCAAGTGACTCAGCTGAGATCCAAAGGCAGGTGCTCTTCTCAGCGTTTGCAGCATCTTGCTGAGAACTTCCATGACCCCAGGCACATCAGAGCCCCTCTGTTCCCTCCTTGAAACCAGAGAGTAGATCCAAGTCCTCCTCAGCCAGGCACAGTAGGGACAGGAGACCCATTGGCTCTTCTCATCCACACCCAGGGTCTAAATCCGTGGTTCTCAATCTTCCTAATGCTGTGACCCTTTAATACAGTTCCTCATGTTGTGGTGACTCCAGCCATAAAATTATTTCCATTGCTTTATAACTGTAATTTTGCTACTGTTATGAATCATCATGTAAATATCTAATATGCAGGATATCATATATGTGACCCCTGTGAAAGGGCCATTCAACCGCCAGAGGGGTCATGATCCACAGGTTGAGAACCAGAGGCCTGAAGGGACACAAGTTTAGCAGAGCACATAAATAAATGCTTCTGGTCTGTTTTCAGAAAACATCTCTCCACATCTTAGCTTCCTGTTGTCACTAAGGAATGCTTTTCTGACTCCTTCTAATCCTTGTTCCTCCACTCCTTCCTCCACTTCCACCACACACACACACCCCTCCCATCTCACCCTGCAACCTGGGTCTGCCCTCTTCCACCTTCTGCCCAATACCCAGAGCTCTTGCTTAACAGACAGTGACGTCCACTATGCAGAACTGGATACCTCAGCCCTGGGACACATACCCGGGTCACAGACCCTGTCACCTGGAGAAGCTGTGGAGTATGCCACCATTCAGCTGAGCCCACCTTAGCACTGACTCACCCAGCTCAGGACAACAGGTACAACCTACCAGCACCCTGCTGCTCTGCTCTTCTCCCTTCCTGACAGCACAGTGCCCTGCTGCATGGTGGGCTGGAGGGGACAGAGCTGAGTCCCCGAAGCTGGGAAGGGGAGGGAGCCAGGTGAAGTAAAAGGAGACCAAGATTCCAGAGGTGTGGAATACAGCCCTGTTCCTACCACCAACCTCCAAGACTTGCAGCATGTAGTCTGACCTCCCCCCAAGCATGTGAAGAGAGAAGAGTGATCTCCAGAGCTCCCTCCTGTCCTGGTGGCCCTCACATCCACAGAAGGTAGCTCACTCCAGCATCACAGATTACAGATGGCCCCTGAGCCTTTACCAGACACCCAGATGTTCCATCTTTCTTTCTTACCAAGAGGTCCCCAGCACCAGGGCTGGGTGTTCTCTTTGACCCCCATCAGCCCAACTGAACAGTTAAATTCAATTAACTGTTATTGAGCACTTGTTTATACCAGACATGGTGTAGAGAGCATCAAGGTTGTGGTGGTCCCTAGCCCATGTGTGGTACCCATTAAAATAGACATGTCAGGATTTCTGAGCCCATAGGCTGAAGGGAGCTAATGGGCAGAGATAGATGGCCATCAGGGCCTCAGTAAAGCTGAGCCCTGGAAAATACTACACGTCACAAGGAGGTCAGAGAGCAGAGATACCTTGAACACTGGCTGGGGGAGATGGAAAGGTCCAGGGAGACTCCCTGAGGGACAAAGGACACCTTCTGACTGCAGATGAACATGCCTGGCATAGTATCCCTAGGCTTGAACTAGTTTGGACAGGATGGAGGAAGTAAGTAGAATGAGCCAGGAGTGACAGATAGCAAAATGAGAGGTGCCATGGACTTGGCAGCTGGTAGGTCCAGTAAGGGCTGGCAGCTGGAGATGCTCCCTAAAGGGACTTCTGTGGGGACCCTTGCAAGATGCCGTTTACTCTTACCAGCCAGCTGGGTTCACAAGCCACAAACTGTCCCTAACCTCTGGTGCTACATTTCACTAAGTCTCAGCAAGCCAGCACCCCATATGGGTGGATAGGACTGGGCCTCTATAGGACTGGTAGGATAATCAATGAAGGCAAGCTAGGCTTCACATTGGCCCTGTGCACACCATTTCTAGAGCCTGGGATGTGCCTGACACTCGTTCCAGCTCCTCAGCGCCCCACCAGAAAGGGATGCTGAGGGAAGAGGAAGGTGCCCACCTGCCCTCCTTGTCTCCCAGGGGTTGCTGCAGCTTCTTGTGAGGTCTGGCTCTAGGCATGAGGCTCAGGGTGGGGGAGACAGGTTTTGGGGGTGGGGGGAAGATGTGCAGAAAAGCTGTTAATCCTATAAATCCTAATTTGGATGCCCTCCCAGGCTCTCTGAAGTCCTTGGGGCTGGGGCCAAATTAATCCTGGGTGCTCCTGGCAGGAACCCAGGAAAGGGACAGATTTTGCTGCGTCCTCTAGGGGTTTCTCTTGCCAAACATTCCCACGTCGGGGGAGGTGGCTGTCCCTGGCCCAGAGAGGCCCTAGCCCTGGAGGAGCTGAACCAGGATGGTTTAGGGGAAGAGCTGCCTAGCTGATGAGAGCTCATGCAGGATCTAAAGAGGTGGGGGCGGGGTGAACATGAAGAATGAGCTGTGGAGTGGCCCGGGGAGGAGAGAGCTGTGTGGCTGGGAAATAGCCCTCTCTGCCTGTGAACCCCTTCCCGCCACCTTCTCACATGCATGCCTTCAGGCAGCCCCACAGCCAAAACTGGAATGCCAGACAGAAACAGGTGCATGGGCCCATCCACCCTCCCCCCCTTAACTGGCCACAGGCCTGGGCCATAGACCCCTAATAGAAGTCTCAAGGTGAGATCCTCCCTGCCTGCCTCCCCTCTCTCCTTGGGACCATTTGGTACCTTCCACACTGGCCTCAGGCCGGAACTAGTACCGTAACCAGCCCAGGCTGAGCCAGCTTGAGAACCCCTGTCTGGGAGAGGGACTTAAGGCTTGGGGGCTAGGGAAGCTGGGGTACCTCAGCGTTGTTCTCTGAGCCCAGAAGATATAGAAAATGAAGGCCTCACAACCTCCACCCTAGTCCCCTCTCTCTTGCCCCTCCTCCACCCGCCCGCCATCCAGCCTTCTCCTGCTCCCCGTGGCCTTGCTCTGACTGTCCCTGCCTGTCTTCAGTATCATTCCTCCACCCAGCCACTTTCCCACAGCCCCTCTTCTCTCCCAGCTGCCTGACTTCCCTCCTCTTGTTCACACATCTGTTTTGTCCTCCTGGCCCTCCCCTAAGCCCCTCCCTCTATGCCCTCTCCTCAGCCCACCCTTTCATCTCCCCCCTCCCCACACACTCTCCCCACTGAAGTCACTGGTCCTAGTGCCAGAACTTCAAAAGGAGATCAAAGCCAGCCTCCCCCCATCAAAGATCTGTCAGAGCAACCCTCCCCATGACTGTAACTCTCTCTGACAGGCCAGAGTCCTACATGCTCCCTTCCTGGGAAGCACAGGGTGGGCCAAATTCTTGCTGCTACAGCCTGGGCTGAGTGTGCCTGAAAGATCACACTTTCGGGGGGGGGGGTGGTGTCAGAAAATGAGCTGTAAAGTTAGCACAGCCAGTCCCCTAGTAGGCTCTGTGGGCTTGGAGAAGTCATTGAACCTCTCTGAGCTAGAGTAGTGGTACATTTTAAATAGGGCAAGTCAAGTGTTGATTTCGTGGGGCTATTGGGTGCGTTACCAGAGAGGATGAAGGCGGCAAGTAGACTGTGCCCATCTTATGATAGGTGCCCGATACATTGCTGCTCTTAACTTCACTATTTAGGTCCTCTGGCATGACGGTGTTAGAGACAGAAGTGAGCGTGCAGAGGGATAAGCTTGCTGCTGTCCTGAAAAGTCCCCAAATCGACCTTCTGGCTCCCAAGTCATGTGAAGGCTCCACTCATTCTCTGAACCTCAAAGAATGTAGTGGACATGACAAAGCCCTCCATCACCTCTGCTGGACACTTGGCCATATCCTCTCAACGCTGGATCACCCAAGCCTTTAGCATGGCTTCCACATGTGAAACCAGTTCTTACCTTCCCACAAGCCCATCCCATGTCCCCTAGGGGATGATGGTGCCTGGATGGGTGGAACATGGTGGGGGCTGAGTGGCCATTTGTGAAACTGTTCTTGACTTGAAACATCAGGGACTCCAGAGATGATATGACTTGGGTAAATCCCTCAGCCTCAGGAAGCTTGTTCTCTCATTTGCAAAATAACAGGTTAGCTGCCTCAAGCCCTCCTCAGGAAGGCACACAGTATAATTTCACAGACATGTAAGACCTCAGAGGTTGAGCAGCGCAGCCAAATGTGGCCACTCACTCTGCCTGTGAGGTGCTATGGCCCTGTTTTACCAAGCAAGTGACCCAGCTTGAGAAGTGAAGCAATGTCCCAAAGTCATGTGTGGAGGCATGGAGGGCCATGAAGCTAGCCTTATGCCTCTCAGGCTGTCTGCTGTACCACGTGACTGATCTCAGGTTGAAGATGGGATATGGCTTAGCACCAAGCCACACTGTTCCATGCTGCCAGCCTACCTTCTGTCTGGGATGCACCTTTCTCATCTCCTGTGCCCAGCACTAGCCCCAGATGGTCCCCTCCATCTTCCCTGGATTCTACCTCTCCTTTTCTGAGACTGCTTCCTGATGCCCTGGAGTAGAGGGTCCCCACAAAAGGATCTCACATGTATCTCTTCTTTTCTCAGCTTCCTGACTCTACAAACCCCAATCTCAAGCACAACACCAAGGACTAAACAAGTGCTGCCCACCGAAGCGCCTGTGAAGGCTGATGCTCTAGTTAGCAGCTTTCCTGTTTGTAACCCCCAGACACATGAGGTGATACAGGCCAGAATGGGGCCCAAGCCTGTAACACCTGGGCCTTTGTTTTGCTAATTCGGGTGTCAATTAATCTCAACAAAGAATCAGGGCTGGAAGCTGCCATACCAGCCACACAAACATAGCACCCCAATACCACCACCACCACCACCACCACCACCACCATCACCCCTCTGCGCAGGCTCTGCCCTGCCCTCTGTCACTTCCTTCCGGCTTCCATCACCTTTTCTCCCACCCCCTTCTTCCATCCCACAGTTGTGGACAGCAGTAGCTGCTTCAGAAGAAGGATCATGAACTACACTGAGGGATCTATCTTGAGAGAGAAAATGACTAGAAAAACCCCTGCCTCACGACCCAGCCGGTTCCAGCCTCCACTGAGCTTCTGGCCACGGGAGGGCCAGTCACAGGGCAAGTGGGCGGGAGGGGAAGGTGCAGCAGCGCTGCCCCAAAGAGCAGCTCTCTACATAGGGTTGTGTTGAAACGTTGATGAGGCCTTTATTCCCTTCCTGGAGGTGCCCTTTGCTCCCAGGACCCATGGGCAGCTTTAAATGAACTAATTTCTTTCCGGACCTGAAGGTTAAAAGGGTCCAGGTTCTCCTCTGGAGGAGGCTTGAAATGACCTAACTCTTATGTCCATTTCTTTGTAAGCCTGGTAGAGGGGGCTAGGGGCCCTTCCCAGATTCAGCAAGTATCCAGTCATGGGCCCAAGGCCCTTTCCATTGTTTTTAAAGGGCGATGCAGTGGGACCTTGGAAACAGTAGCTTGAGGCCAGGTGCCAGGGCTCCCCCTACTGGGAAGGCCAGGAAGGGCACCCAGCTTCCACACCGAGACCAAAAGCAGTCCCTCAAGATGAGCAAGCACCTCAGAGAAGTCACAAAGAGACTTCAAATGAGGCTGCGAGACATCCAGAGATGTCCTCTCCAGGGCTCAGGGTGGTGAGAAGCTAAATGAAGATCCCTTAAAGGTATCTAAAGTTAGCTGCCACCTATGTCTTTCTGTAGGGAAGGTGGCTGGCTCTTCTATCTGCTCCCCTGCCATTCTCCTATGTGACCTTCCTTGAGCCAAGGCACCTGCTGTCCCTAACCTCATCTCTCTTCTCTTGGCTCCTGTCTCTAGAGGTCTAGCATGAAAGCCCAGAACCCCAGAACTGACATCCAGAAGACTTCTGCATTGGAACCAGCTGCCCACCTGTGCATAGGGCCATGTCCTCCGGAACATCTGCCAGTCTCTTCTCACAGCCTCCCTGGGTTCTGCTCATCCCCTTAGTATCCGCAAGGCAGTGCTATCAACACACACACACACACACACACACACCTTTTACCTCCTGCTACAAGTGGGCCAGGCCAGGAAGCAACTTCTCCTACCATGAAAGATCCCCACCCAGACTTGGGGTCCTCTGAGACTCTTTCTTCTCCCTCCAGTGCTCTACACAGGGCAAGCTTCAAAGTGGATATAGGCATGATGCCTGTGGGAACTCATATAGAGGGTAGATAGGGAGGATTCATGGGGATTTACCACCTCTACCACCATACATAGGCTTTGCACTTTCTCACAGGCACTTCCGGATTCCCCTTTGGCCTCCTAGGCTTAACATCAGCCATGCTGAACCATCAGGTTATGGAAGAGGCATTGGAGTTGACATCTACCTCTGCTTTCCGGCAACCCCAACTTGCCTCCAGATTCAAACCAAGGCCTTTCTTCCTGCCCATCCCAGCTCCCACCTTAAGTATCATGGGCAGGTCCCCTGTGGATCCAACAACTTGGGCCACACAGCAACTTCAGCTGACTCCTCAGAGCCTGGGGCATCCTCGTCCAGCCAAGTCTCTATACCCATATTTTAGGACCCAGAGTTCCCAGATTATAAACTTTTTCCCTTACTAAGGACAATGAAGTGTCTAAGTCAGTTCAGTTCCAAGTGGCTGTCTTTTATGGCACTGGTGGGTAGGACCCTGGGAACACATGAGTGATGTCGCACACTGCCTCTGTCTTTACTTTCTCACACCTGCCCATAGCCTGGCCAGAGGCTGGTGCCAGGGGCCCATAGCCTGGCCAGGGGCTGGCTATCACAGTGACTGAATACTGGCCTAGGAGTCCCATCAGCCTCTTCCTCAAGGACTACCAAGGGACCTAAGCATGGCAGGAAGGGAGAGACAGGCTCAGGTGAACAGCACTAAGTAGAAAGCCGGAATGTTTCACCTCAGGGAAGCACTGTCAACTAGAGAGGTAAATCTCCTTTCCCAAATTGCTTGTACCTCAAGACCCCAATGAGTAAGGAGTTGTTCAACCCTAGCCAAAACCAACAACAACAAAAAGCCAAACACATGCCTGGCTACAACAGTACACACGTACATAGCCCTGGGAACTCCCAGGTCTGGTAGTTTGCCTATTACAACTTCTACCTTCATGCGTGTGTCACAGTCACTGTGACCTGACCTCAACAAGGCCTTGCCCAGATGGGAACAGCACAGAGAAACGAGGCTTCAAGACATAGAGAGGTGACTCAGAACACCTGTCCCTTGGCACTGAGAACTACCCAGTATGGTGTGGCTGAGCACCAAGCTTTCTCTCTCACCTACGTTTTTCCCAGGCCTCACACATCCTGAGCAACCCTGTGCCATGGAGCTCTATGCCCACACCTTTCCCCTCAACACACACACACACACACACACACACACACACACACACATACATACACACATACACACACACACACTTTTCTCATTTTGAAATAGGGTCTCTAAGTTTGCCAGACTGGCCTGAGGTTCACACTGCAGCCCACCCTGCCCCAGCAGTGGCTGGGACCAGAGTCCTGCACAACGAAGACTCCATTCATCCCTGAAAGAGGATGCTGAGCTAAAACTTTATGAATGAAAGAGGGACGAGGAATACCTCATACAGCTATGCTGGCAACCCGGCATATGCGTAAAAGACAGACAGTTATGAAAACTCAAAATACAACGGAGTAGAGACGAACGTAAAGACTTTTATTTCAGTTCAGAACACAGATGCACACACTCAGGGTTAGAAGCTCCTGGCTTAGAAGCAATTGCTGTAAAAAGGTTCGTTAATTACATGTTTAAAAAGAGTTTATTAGCTTTGTTTCTGTTGATTAAAGACAGATGAATTACATTACTGTTGCCTTTCTCTCTCTCACTGTGAGTGAGTGTGTGTATGTGTGTGTGAGTGTGTGACTGTGTGTGAGTGTGTAAGTGTGTGGGTGAGTGTGAGTGTGTGTGACTGTGTGTGAGTGTGTGAGTGTGTGAGTGAGTGTGAGTGTGTGAGTGTGTGAGTGAGTGTGTGTGTGACTGTGTGTGTGTGAGTGAATGTGTGTGTGTGTGTGTGTGAGAGAGAGAGAGAGAGAGAGAGAGAGAGAGAGAGAGAGAATTTGGTTTGGGTTTTGCACAGTTTTGTTCTTTCAGCCTCTCCCTGACCAAACCACCTCTATGTTAGCTAATCTCATGGTCACAAGGTAGCTGCCATAGTTCCAGGCATTACATCTAGACTCGAGTTTCTAATACAAGAGGCAAACCCTGTTGCTTTAAAAAACCTGTGTAGCTGGCCACAGTTTTGTGGCTAACCTGGGCTACAGAGAGACCTAGTCTGAAATGCATAAACAGCAGCAGCATCACACAAACTCAATGTGGCTCACATGTAAATGCATTTCCTGAACAAGGAACTGGAGTCCTGGATGACTAATCTGATATGGAACTTGTGCTCTAGGAGCACCCCTCAATTTAACAGTGCCCAGCCTCCTCTCTATTACATGGGCAGCACAGACACCCCACAATCCGGAAGTGAAGACACGAACAAAGGTGGAACAGAGGCTTCTGGTTGATTCCAGCCAGCTTCTGCCCATCTGTGGGCCACCAGGACCCACCAAAAATGGAGCTAGCCATGATGGTGCCCACCTTTAACCCCAGTTTTGTGAAGCAGAGGTAACACTGCCAACAACTCACAGTTAGCCTGAACTATAGAACAAGTTCCAGGGCTGGAGAGATGGCTCAATGGTTATAAGCACTGGAAGCTCTCCCAGAGGACCTGGGCTCAATTCCCAACACCCACATGGTGACTCTCAATTGTCAATTAACTCCAGTTCCAGAAGATGCCTTCTTCTTACCTCTACTGGCACCAACATACATGTGGTGCACACATGCATGCAGGGAAAACACCATACACATAAGATAAATAAATATTTTTAAAAAGTCTCAGGCCAACGTGGACTTCATAGAGAGGCTCTGTCTAAACAATAAAGAGGAGGAAGAGGAGATCAGCATCATGGGGTGTATATCTGAACTCCCAGCACCCAAGAGGTGGGGGCAGGAAGTTCAGGAGCTCAGAACCCAATGCCAGCTTGGGCTACATAGTGAGTTCAATACCAACCTGAGCTACACGAGATAGCATCTCAAAATTTTTTTAAAAAAAACATTAAAAGATGGTTTTGTAGAGGCCAAAGGAATGCACCTCGTGCTCTCTGGAAGCTCAAACCTTCACAGAGAAAAGGCTCAAGCCTGCTCCATGAGGCATCACAGGAGGGGGAGGATCAAGCAGGAAGACTTAAGAGTTTGTACACTCTCAAGAAGAGGCAGGCTGGTAATTTAGAGAGGGAGAAGCATTTAGAGGAACTGAGTGAGTAAAAATAGCTAGTAGCCTGGGCCATCAAGGCTCTGGATCAAGGTCAACTCTGGTCTTGTCCTGTAAGGTCATCCTCTAGAGGACCCAGGCTTGGGCAGATATTGGACTTTAGAGATAGCCCTTTCCTTGGGAGAAGGGGGAAGTAGGAAAGGCTTGGGAGGCTTGGTTGTAAGATGGCTTTTTTTTTTTTTTTTTTTTCCGTTCAAAGTATTCAGTGTGTTTGAGCTCTGCACTTTGGAGTGCTTCTTTCTGAACACAACAGAATTAACACTCACAGCGGAAGCCAGCAGACCTCCCAGAGCCACTGGTGTGTGTAACACACAAGAAACCAAAGAGAAGCATCCATTTGATTTCCTACTCAAAGAGCCACTGCTAAAGCAGAAGGCAGAGCCCAGGACACAACCCAAGAACAATATAATTCTATTTCTGTCACATGCATGAGGAAACCAGCCAGATTTCTTCCATCAAAATAGAAAAATACTAATCCAAGATTGGTACGCAGAGACAGATGAGTGGAGACAGACAGGAGGCATTCTGGGGATGTGAGGAGGCAGAGCAAGTTACTAAAAACCAGAATGCCTGCAAGCACCACATGCTTGGAAGCACATCGTTTGGGGCTGAAACAAGAAGAACACACAAGTTCAAAGACAGCTCTGTCTATGCAGCAAGTTCCAGGCCAGTCAGAGCTACATAGCAAGACCCTATGTCAAAACAAAACACCCAGTCCAGTAAACATACAAAAAAAAAAGAAAGAAAGAAAGAAAGAAAGAAAGAAGGAAGGAAGGAAGGAAGGAAGGAAGGAAGGAAATGTACTGACTAGGCATGGTGGTACAAGTAATCCAGAACTAAAGAAGGAGGGACAGGAGGATCATGAGTTAAAAGAACATCTTAGGCTACTGAGCAAGAAAGATTTTTATCTCTCAGATGTGTAGGAATGACTTTTTGTTTTGTTTTGGGTGGGTGCTTGCTCGCTTAGATAACTTCTTATTAAGTAGACCAGGCTAGCCTCAGGTGTTTTGAATTTTTTTTTAAGGCAAGTTCTCATTGGGTATGGTGGCAAATGCCTGTAATCTCAGGACTTCTGAAGTAGAGCGCGAGTACAAGGCCAGCCTCTGCTATTTGGTGAGCACAAGGCCAGCCTGGTCTGTAATGAAAAGACCGTCTCAAAACAAACAAAACAAAAAGACCACAAAAGAAAAGGTCCACATTTCTGACGGGCGAGTGGTAGGCAGTGCTGGCTGGGATACTGGCCACGTCAGGAAGACAGGGAGGCTAACGTTTAGAGGATATTCAAGTCTGCACATGTAGAGAGTAGACACCCGTAAGGCATCCATGCAGAGGTGCTCTGAGGCTGCTCAGCCTCCTGCACCCAGGCAAGCCTGCACTGGAGAGCTGTCACCACCTCTCCATGGTAATTAAAGCCACAAGGAGGATGAGTTCTCATGGAGAATGGAGGGAGAGAGAGGGGGCGGGGAGATTCAGGGTGGAGAGAGAGAGAGAGAATAGCAAATGAAGACCATTTAGAACAGCATGTTTGTCCCTCAGGAAACCCTAGAGTGAGCAGCTCAGAGGAGAAGCCCTTGTGGACAAAATGCTGCCTAAGTCAGTGTTAAATAAAAATTATAGGAGGCATTGTTTTGGACTAAGTTTCAGGCAGTCTGAAAATCAAAATGGACTCACTCACGCTAAACTTCCACGTCATCAAGCTGAAACTAAGCTGTTTATCTCCTCTTCTGAGAAATCAGGATTAGAGAGATAACAGCCAAATTTCCCAAACAGGCTGGTTTCGACTGGCATGATAATAAAATTCCCTCTGGCTTAATCCTTAGATACATAGGAAAAGGTAACCTGAAGTAACCCAACGTTAGCCAATCGGTTCCACTTCTATTGTTCCGTGTCCCATCTCCCACATACAAGGAGAAGAGCTGAAATACTGATTTGCTTTTGAATTTTGGTTTGGCTCTCTTTGAGCCCTTCTCTGTAAAACCTACCGTCTTTACTCGAATACTTGCTCTGTTTTGTGGAGCAAGCTTTGCCTGATTCTAGAGTTGAAAATAATCCTAAATTGTTGCCATCCTGGCTTCTTTTGGTAGAAAAGCCTTGAGAATGGCTGCTGGGTTTTAAACATATGGACTGGTAATGACCCTCAGAAGAAAGCCACTGGGACTCCAATTCTGAAATGGCTTGAAAAGTAGCCATTTCAGAGAAATCCGGAGAGACACAGTCTAGAGATTTGCACTGGGAAGAAAGATAAGATGTTATCTGAAGAGACAGGTGGGGCCCAGGGAGAGAGGGTTGTGTTTGTTTTGTTTTGTGAGTTGAGCAATTTAAATGATAGCAGAAAGGGGTCAGCAGGTGGGATGGGGTAGCGGTTGGTCGGTTGGTCGAGGACTCAGGTGGAGGGGGACCAGAGGCTTGAATGGCTTGGGAGTGGGAGGGCCCTCTGCCTACCAGAAACCAGCATTTCTTCCAAACCATCCGAATCAGGAGAAATCCACTATGAGGCTCCAAATGTAGTGGTGCACAATGCTAACCCCAGCATCTGGGAGGCAGAGGCAAGAGGAGCTTGAGTTCTGGGCCAGTCCAGGCTGTACTACCCAACATAGCAAGACCCTGTGGGGGGGGGGGGAATTGCCCAGCATGCCCAAGTCTTTGGATTCAATTACCAGCATGGGAGAAGGAAGAAAAGAGGGGAGGGGGAGGGAGGGAAGGTAAGAGAAGGGGAGGGAAAGGAACAGATGGAACAGAAGGGAAAGTCCACTAGAAAATCCATCAGAACTGAATGAATGAAGGTCCCAGGAAGGTCACAGAAGGAATAGAGATAAGGAAGGAACATCCAGCCCCTTGTATGGGAATTAGGAAGCAGTTTGTTTTCAAGAGTTGTGATGATAGCTGCCCCACCCCCAGTACAGGAATATAGCCGAGCTTTCCCTGTCCACCCTCCTGGAGGCTGGCCATTGGCTTAGACCACGCAGGTGCTACCCTATGGTTTGCACAGGTATGACTCCATTGCCCTCTGGGACTCACCTTGTGCTTCTAGCTGTGGCCTAGGTGCCAAATATCCTGTCTCCAGAGGAAAAGTTGTCCCAAGTCTTCTGATAGGTTGTCAGGGCTGGAGGGGTGGCACACTGGGTAAAAGCATTTGCTACCAAGCCTGGTGACCTGAGTTTAATCTCAGGACCCACACGGAGGAAAGAGAGAAGAGATTCTTGCAAGTTTTCCTCTCACCTCCACATGTGCACCATGCACATAAGCACACACATGCACACACACACACACACACTGTAATAAAAAAATTTGTTTGTTTGTTTTGAGACATGGTTTCTCTTCATAGTCCTGGCTATTCTGGAACTCACTCTGTAGACCAGGCTGTCCTTAAACTCAGAGATCTGCCTGCCTCTATCTTCTGAATGTTGGAATTATAGGCACATGCTACCTTACTGTACCCCTAGCTGTAATTAAAAAGTTTTTTTCAAAAAAAAAAAAAAAAAAACCTGAATTATCTAATTAGGCCTTGTTATACAGTTTGTATATGCTTGGCCCAGGGAGTGTAACTCTTAGAAGGCGTGGCCCTGTTGGAGTAAGTGTGGCCTTATTGGGAGTAGGTGTGTCACTGTGAGTGTGGGCTTTAAGACCCTCATCCTAGATGCCTGGAAGCCAGTCTTCTCCTATCTGCCTTCAGATGAAGATGTAGAACTCTCAGCTCCTCCTGCACCATGCCTGCCTGGATGCTGCCATGCTCCCACCTTGATGATAATGAACTGAACATCTGAACCTGTAAGCCAACCCTAGTTACATGTTGTCCTTTATAAGAATTACCTTGGTCATGGTGTCTGTTCAAAGCAGTAAAACCCTAATTAAGACAGACCTGTCCTTCCCACAGCCTCTGGAAGATGCCCCCAGACCTGCCTGTGATCCCCTACTTCACTAAGTCCCACAGCCATTTTGTCCCAGCCCACCACTCTAACACATGAGGGCTGAGCACAGACTACTCACTCTTCAATTAGTGAACACTTAAGGATGCTTGCCTGCACCTGCTACTTTGTCCAGAGTTTATCTTATTCTATTATTTTATTTGATTGACAGGTGGATTGACTTTGAGGCAGGGTCTTACGTATCCCACACTGGCTCAGTAAATAGACAAAGCGATCTCTAACTTCTGATCTTCCTGATTCCGTCTCCTGAGTGCTGGGATTGCAGGCATACACCAGCATGGCCAGTTTATGCAATGCTAGGGATCAAAAGCCAGGGCTTCTTGCCTGCTACACAGGTATAACTGAGCTGCCCAATTATCCCCAATTTTATAAGGGGAAACTAAGGCTCAATGTGGATAAAAGTCACACAGCATGTTAATGGCAGATCTCCGGCCCACCTCCCCCCATAGGCTCTGCTCCCATCAACTAGATGGACTCTACTTTTGGCCTCCCAAGTTTCCTCCTAAAATGACTGCTCCATCACCCTTCCCTTTCCTTCCTGCCTCCTCCGCAGGTGTGTGGTTTGATCTCATTGGCTCTACTGAAGGGACCAGGTTGCTGATTTCTCTGTTGGAAGCCTGGGTCCCTCCTCCATGGAATGAGGCCAGTCCTGACTCCTGCCCTCCCAAATCGGCGCTGTGGGGATTAAATGAGGCCAGAGATGTAAAGTGCTTTCTGAGGGCGCATGGGTGAGGGGGTATTCCTATTGAAGCCTCTCCAAGCAGAAACTCAACATCAGCAATTACACACTGGGGCTGCTGGCTCTGTGTTTCCCGTCCCAGGCTGTTTACACAGGAGCCCTTGGCTAGCTGGCCTATAATGAAAGGGTTTTCCTCTCTGGAAGGCATTTTAGATTTCACTGAGCAGGCATGGGGGCAGGGGTGGGGGTGGGGGAATCAGGAGCCACACTTGTGAAACCCTTGCCAGGAAGCATGAGCAGATTAGCATTCACTAAGTGCCTAGACCTAGCTCTGCACACAGCATCTTGTTTATTTCTCAGACTTTTAAGGCACAGATTTTTTAAAAAATTTAAATAAAAAAAACACTAACTTATTTGCGATTATAAAGCTGAAGCTGCACCGGGCAGTGGTGGCGCACGCCTTTAATCCCAGCACTTGGGAGGCAGAGACAGGCGGATTTCTGAGTTCGAGGCCAGCCTGGTCTACACAGTGAGTTCCAGGACAGCCAGGGCTACACAGAGAAACCCTATCTGGAAAAAAAAAAAAAAAAAGCTGAAGCTGCCTGGAAGTTACTGTGTAGCCTAGGCAGGCTTGGAATTCACTATGTAGCCTAGGCTGGCTTGGAATTCACTATGTAGTCTAGGCTTGCTTGGAATTCACTGTGTAGCCTAGGCTGGCTTGGAATTCACTATATAGTTTAGGCTGGCTTGGTAGTCACTGTGCAGCCTAGGCTGGCTTGAAAGTCACTATTTCTGCACTAGAAGGATCCCTTATCTCAGCATCTCAGAATGCCTGCCAAAATCACCTAGCTTTGAAGGGGTAAATTTAGGACTTAAGAAACACCTGTCTGAGTCCCAAACTTATACTGTTCCCAGTTAAAAACAACAACAACAAAAACCCAAATCCTGTTCCAACTGCAGCCTCAGTACGATTCCTTGCTGACCGCTGAGGAGCCTCCCTGTTGCTTCTGTCTTGGACTGTGGGCTTTTGAGGAGATGGACTGGATTCCCTTCATCTTTGTAGTCCCAACATCAGCCCTGAGAAAAGTCAAGAAATATTTGCTAGCCAGAGGTGATGACTCATGCTTGTAATTCCAACACATAGGAGGCAGGCAAGAGGACTGCTGGGAATTAGGGACCAGCCTGGGTCACACAGCAAGTCCATGTCTCAAAAGAAAAGGAAAGAAAGGAAGGAAGGAAGGAAGGGGGAGGGGGAGGAAAGGAGATGCCAGGTGTGATAGCCCATGCCTTTAATCCAGCAGTCAGGGGGCAGCATTGTAAAATAGCTCAAACAGAACGAAAGCCCCAGCAGAGGGGCCAGGACAGCGTGCTAGCTGGGCATTCGACCATCTTGTCTGTCACAGTATTGTTGGTTTTGGGGTTTTTTTTGTTTTTGTTTTTGTTTTTGTTTTTTCTCCATAGTATGAATCTATGAGCAGCTGTTTCAGATGCCACAGGAAATGCCTGCTCTTCAAGCCACCCCCAACTGCATCTCTCTTGGATTGCATTCCTGTACACCTTAACCACCCTTCCTGCAGTGGGTTGGTCCCACAGCCAGGTCCCTGAAGCACTTCAACTGCCAATCAATGCCCCCTACACACACTGGTATTACCATATAAACTCATATCTGTTGTTGCCTGTGGGCTGTCTCCTCTATCTAGACTAGAAAAGGGAAATCGAGTCACAACATCCTAAATGCAGCAGGTGGTTGGTAGTCTATGGACACAGGACTCTGTTGTGGATTAGTAGTGGCCAAACCAAGTACCAATGGACCAGGGAAGAGGGCCCTGAAGAGTGATATCTGCACTCTTAGCCTCTGGCACTGACATTGGTACTCGGAGGATCTCCTAGCTCTGGAAAGAAGGTCATTACACAGTCACCAGGAATGAATGTCCAGAGGCTAAAGGGCTCCTTCACTGCCTGGGCACTGTAGGATAGATTCAGATTCAGCCAGACTGTAGTGAAGGAGCGAGGTTGTAAACAGAAAAACAGAGGAGAAGACTCTCTTGTGAAGGGGATTCCCACAGGAAACAATGGTCAGCAAGCCTCGGTGTGTAAAGCTCAGGGGAGCTCCTCCAGAATCTCCAATGAATTTTTCATTTTTCTTTTAAAAAAGGAGGGTCAGTCTCAACGTACAAAGTGAGGCTTGTGTGGTGGCTCTGTGGCGTTTGTATCAGGAAAAAGTCAGGAGAAACTGGCAGAGAGCCTTATCATCAGAGATTGCCTGGTATTGCTAGCCTGGACTAGCCAGGCCCCTAGCTGCATCCCTGCACCCCTGCATCTCTCTAACATGGAGGTCATCTTAAGGCTTACAACATTTCTTTGTCTGAAATTTTCTGATGGCTTCCATGATGTCCAAGGGGCCCCAGAACTGTCCCCAACTCCTGTCTCCATCACTCTGGTCACTTTCTGGCTCTACATCACCAGGGCCGGGAGTTCTCTGTGCACCCCAGGCCACTCTTCCATGCCTGGAACACCTTTCCTTACCCAACTTCTGCTTCCTGAGTGGTTTCCTACATCCTCCCCCTGTCCATTCTCAGCTCCACCATGATCCACATCCATCTTTCTGACACTGCAATTGGTATGTCTGTTCTGCCTTCATCAGACCCTGTTCTCCAGCAGAGAAGCTCTTGTTTCCTGTACTACTGAATACTGTCATCGTAGTCCCACCCCACCTCCTAACCCAAGCCCATCATCATCCAGAGAATGCCAATGTGGCTGTGTTTACAAACAGAGTCTTTGTATATGTAATAAAGTTAACATGTGGTCACTAAATTCAAGTGACCCTGGATCCAGTAGGATTGCTATTCTTTTAAGAAAGGAACACAAGAAAAAAATAAAAATAAAGAAGGAAGACGTTGGGTCACACAGCAGAGAATGTCACAGGAAGTCAGAGATGGGATGCAAGATGATCAACAAGCCAAAAAACTCCAATTTTGTTTAGGGGGGGGGAAGGGAAGGAGGGAGAGAGAGGTAGAGAGAGGGAGGGGAGGAAGGGAAGGAGGGAGAGAGAGGGAGAAGGAGAAGGAGAAGGAGAAGGAGAAGGAGAAGGAGAAGGAGAGTGGTTAAGAGCACTGGCTGCTCTTCCAGAGATCCTGAGTTCAATTCCCAGCAACCACATGGTGGCACACAACCATCTATATAATAAGTTCTGGTGCCCTCTTCTGGCATGCAAGTGGACATGTAGATAGAGCACTTATCTACATAAAAGAGAGAGGGAGGGAACAAGTACAGGTATGTGCCACAATGCACATACGGAAGCTGGACAATGCAAGGGAGTCAGTCCCCCATCTATCATGTGGAGTCTAGGTATTCCTAGGTCATCAAGCTTGGTAGCAAGTGCTCCTGTCCACCAAGCCATCCCATAGGCTCAAGAAACTCCAAGACTTTCTGGAAACCACCCAGAAGCTAAGAGCAAGGCATGGAACAGATTCTTTAAAAAGAAAAGAAAAAAAAAAAAAGTAAAAAATGGGGGTTCCTATACACATCCCAAACGGATCTGGAACTTGAAACCTAGCCCAGGCTAGCCTTGAACTCATGATTCTCCTGCCTCAGCTTCCTTGGTGCTGAGATAAGAAATTATTCCCAGCCCTGATTCTTCTTATCAATGAAAAACAACACCTTTGCCTCAAGGAAATAAAACTTTTATTGTGAGCCAAGTATGAGTAACCATGCCCTGACTGACAAGTTCTGCTGCTGCAGGAGAACTTAAAGGAAGTTTCACAGTCTCAGGGCAAAAAAAAAAAAAGCAAACCCAACACTCTCCCCACCCGACCAAAGGGAAATCTCTTTGACAGGACTCGGATATTATCTTAAGGGCAGGGATGTGGTACTTGCTGGGAACTAGCCTGCATTGCTGAAGGCCCTGGGTTCAATACCTTCTCTACAAAACAAAGCAACAGACCCCAGATGTTATCTCCTGGTATCCTTAGCTTCAGGGTTGCTAAAGGCAGGATGTGAGCCAAGCTTAACACCACATTCCAAGAGGGTTATCTCAAAGCCTCCGCAGGCTCTGTCAGATACTGAGGCTGATAGTAAATGACTATTAAGATAACTTAATAAACATTGATAAACATTCCATCTCTCCCTAATCAAGATGCCCAAGTCAGCTGAGCATGGCCAAAGCCAAGTCCACAGTCTTGAACATAGTCGTGGCTTCTTCAGAGAATGTCAGACCATGTTCTCTAGACTCTCAGAGGAGACTTCTGTCACTTTTTTTGAAAATCCAGCCTCCACAGTTAAGAAGGAATAAGGACAGTTCCCAGTTCCTGGTAATTTGTAACCTAAGAACTAGGAAACTAGTAGATCTGTTTATCTGTTTGTGTATAGCCCAGGCTGGCCCCAAATTCCATCCCCCAGTCTTTGCTTCCCTAATGCTGTAAAGACAGGCTTGTGTCACTGTTCCTGGCTTTGATTGTGCTACTGGAGCTCTTCTGACAGGGCTTCCTTCACCACCAAGCAATTCAGAAACGAGGGAATTGATTGAGGACCTTACACCCCTTCCTCACTCCTGAGCCCCAGGCTGCAGCTGGGGAAGGAAGAAAAGACTCGGGATTAGAGCACTCAGTCAGACCAAGGAGACAGGCTTAGTCAACGTGTATTTATTGGGTACTTACCAGATAGATATAAATGGCTCCTCCAGAGGTAGCAAGCCAACCCAACCTGCATCCCGACAGAAAGACTGAGCCCCACAGATAATCCTGCCTTTATGCACAGAATGCATTTACCTTGGAAAGATGTCTAGGGGAGAGAGTATGAATCAGCAGGCAGGAGTGGGGAGTTTATAAAGAGAACAAGGGACAGACCTGGAGTAGGGCGTGAGATAGGAGCCACATATTCATGTGGGAGGTCAGAGGTCAACTTGGAAAAGCCAGGTTCTCTCCTTCCAAATTTTCTTGCTCCCCAAGTAAATATTTTAAAGATTTTTTTTTTTTTAATTTCATGTATGAGTACACTGTAGCTGTCTTCAGGAACACCAGAAGAGGGCAGCAGATCCCATTACAGGTGGTTATGAGCCACCACGTGGTTGCTGGGAATTGAACTCAGGACCTTTGGAAGAGCAGTTAGTGCTCTTAACTGCTGACCATCTCACCAGCCATGGAGTAAATATTTTAATGCAATAGTTTTAGAAAATCAAAATTAATGCCCAAATCAGACCATAGTGTCAACATTTTGCAAAAGACAGAAGCTAGTGGATCTCTGTAAATTCAAGCTCAGCCTAGTCTATAGGACAATTTCCAGACAAGCCAGGACTACAGAGTGAGACTCTGTCTCAAGCAACAACAAAAATTTGCAGAGGCCAGATCCTGCCCTGTACTTGGACAGCCCTCTGTCACACAAGGGATTGGCCTGGGCCCTCGTTCAGCATAGGCAGGCCTCAAACTCCTGGCCCAGCTCTTATTGCTCTTCTTCCTTCAGCCTCCAAAGTGCTCAAAAGAAATAAGAGCCAGCAAGATGGCTCAGAGGGTAAAAGCACCTGCAGCCAGGCCTGACAGGCTGACTTTGAACCCCGAGACCTTCATGGAGGAGAGAAGTGCTCCCTTCAGGTTTCCTTCCAGCTTCTATATATGTGTGCATGCACACTCGTATACAAAATAAACATGTTAGAAAAATGTAAAAATAAAAGAGTGATACACACACATACTGCTGCATGTGCAATTCACCATTAAGCATTTGCCTAACATAACCAGCTTTGGTTCAATTTCCAGAACATCAAAAAGAATAGATGCAATAAATTTGTTTGTTTGTTGGAAGAAAGGTCTTGCTACATTGAACAAGTTGGTCTAAACTTGATCTTTTCTCGCCTCTACCTCCCAAGTGCTGACACTAGAGGTACGTGTCACCTCACCAGCTAAAACTAAAATAGTATTGACCTTGGCTCTTGGGTTCCCTCTCTGCTAGCCTCGCTCTCATCTGTCTCATTGTGGGTCACTCTAGATTTCCTCCATACTGGTCAATGACCATGAACCAAAATGGCTGTTATGTGAGCTTGGGGCATATTGCAAGCCCTCTGATGGCTCTCCCGTGTCTGTCCCTGCCATAATATCCTGGGAGCTGGAGAGAAAACCAGAGGATAAACAGCCTTGGGCTCCACAGACTCACCTGTGATCTCAGAGTGAATAGTAAGCCAGCCTAGCCAGGTGAGACACAGCTACAATCCCCCCCCCCCCAACCACCACCACCACCGTCCCCACAATGGACACAATAAGGCAGAAGAGTCTCCTAGAGTTCAAGATCAGCCTGGTCTACGTAGTGAATTCCAGGCCAGTCAGGGCTACAGAGTGAAACTTTGTTTAATTAATTAATTGATTGATTGTAATTAATTAAAAGTGAAACAGTGGACTGAACAGACCCAATAACTCCTGGACTCTGGCTCTGTCTCAGGCTCCCTAACCTTCCTAAGAAAGTGTCCTTCTCAAACTGCACAGCAACACCCAGCTCAGCTCCAGGGCAAGCTTTTTCTCATTCTGCCAGACAGTCAAAGGTGTCAGTCCCAATCGTTTGCTAGATCCTACAGAAAACTGTTCTGGAGACAAACATAAAAAGAAACACACACACACACACACACACACACACACACACACACAGACACGACTATTGCGACATTTCATATGTAAAGTATAAAGCTGCGGGCTGGGTGTGGGGTTCAAGCAGTAAGAGTGCTTTCCCTGCAAGCACAAATCTTGGGATTCAGTCTCAAGCACCAACCACATAAACCAGGTATGGTGCTTTATTACCATGCCTGTGATTTTCAAACTTGGGAGGTAGGGACTGAAAGATCAAGAGTTCAAGGACATCCTCAGATACATCTTGAGTTCAAGGCCAGCCTGGACTATAAAGAACCTGTCTCACAAATGCACAAAGATGAAAGCCAGTGGTTCAGTTGGTGAAGGTGCTTGACACCAAGCCGACAGGTGACCTGGGATGTCAAGTCTGCAGATGACCTGGGTTCAGTTCCCACAACTCACACAGTGCAAAGAATCCATTCCCACAGGTTATGTTCTGATCACTACATGGTACATGTGTACCTCTCGTCTGCCCAAACAAACACACAAACAAACTTAGGGAGGGAATACAGAGAGAGATGAAGCCTTGTGGGAATGTAGTTGTGTCCCAGAAGTAAAAGTAGTTACCTTCTCTAAGGTCCTCAGGATGGTGGGGACTAACTGACTTCCCTAATCAGGTACATCATCAGCAGAGACAACAGAGAGACAAGATCCTAGATGAGGGAGGGGACCACAGAAGCAGGGATGACGGCATTGATTGAAAGACAAGACAGAGGCCCATTGTTCTTGCTATGAGGAATTCAGTAAATTTGCATGAACTCATGGGGGTAATCAGTTTATGAGGCTGGGAATGTTAAATGAGATGCATCAAACCTCCAGCACAGCACCTAGCACAGAGTCAGCAGCTGTGTATCCAGTGTTCTCCGTCACTGGGTCTGTCTTCAGTATTATTAGAGGCACGGCTAATATTAGACACACGTCATGAAGGGGAAAGCATGGCTACATCCATGTTTTTGCACCTTAGAGCTGTGTTAATTCAGAGAACCAACACCGAAGCATCTCTCCCATCCCCAGACACTTAATGGTTAACTTCAAAATTCCATCATCAGTCCTAAGTTTTAAACTAAGCCTTTTTGGAATTTAAAGCTAAACTGATTCTCTTTTAAGCTGGGCTCATAGTCTTTGGCTACCTCCCGTTTTAAACTAAAAAATCCATTTTACAACTCAATTGACTTCTTTGTTTTCAACTGCTGCTGCCCTTCCCAGAGGTGTCCATGCCACTGACTCTGGGTGCGGAGGCTACTAGGCAGTAGGAGCATGGTATTGCTTTAATATTTCAAAACCACTATGCAGCCTCTTATGAAACAAGCAAGATTTAGAGATGAAGCCCAGGTGACCAGCACAAGGATGAGGGGATCCCCAGGTTTCATTACAGAAAGGGCTGTCTTGTTGGGATCTTTCTTTGTTCCACCTGGGCAAAAAAAATATATGTGGCTAAACTGCTTCACTCAGTAGGACATCGGGTGTCATGGTTTTACTGAGCACCTGCTACATGCTGGGCTCCGTTTAAGATTCCCTCCAGAGACTAGGACAGTTTTGCTTTTGTGATTTCTGGCTAGACATCCTGAAGGAATGGGGACAGAACTGTCCCAGCTCCTGGGAGGTTAGATGGAGGTTGAGTGTGTGAGCTGAGATTCCTTGTTAAAGATGGATTTTATTTTTAGTTATAGGTCTGTATGAGGATATGTGTGCCCTCAGAGACCAGATGTGAGCTCACTGACACTACTGGGAATTGAACTTGGGCCCTCTGCAGGAGCAGCCAGTGCTCTTAACCTCTGAGCCATCTCTCCAACCCCATGATCTGAGATTTCTTTACAGGTTGGCCAGGATTCTTAGCATTCAAAGAAGCTAGGTCCCAGGGAGGGGATTGAACTCAAGCAGGGAGGTAAACCATCTTTAGCAGATGAGCCATCCTGGTCTATCTTTTAAAAATAACTAAATGTGAACATATCCACCTACCTTGAAACTGTTAATGAAATTAAAAAGCCTAAACTGCCCAGGCATGATGATGCACGCCTTTAATCCAGCACTGGGGAGGCAGATGCAGGCAGATCTCTGTAAATTTGAGCCCAGTCTGGTCTACATAGGGTGAGTTCTAGGCCAGCCTGGGCTCTATTGAGACACATATACACTGCTTAGGGTGAAATTAAAAGAGAAGATTGCTCCCAGACTTGGGAGGCAGAGGCAGGCGGATTTCTTGAGTTCAAGGTCAGTCTGGTCTACAGAGTGAGATCCAGGACAGCCAGGGCTACACAGAGAGACCCTGTCTCGAAAAACCAAAAGAGAGAGAGAGAGAGAGAGAGAGAGAGAGAGAGAGAGAGAGAAGATTGCCTCTATCTCTGGAGACCAAGTCCCCTGGGGATGGGAGGGTTCAGGAGAAGAGTGGGTGGGGCTGGGAGGTCTGAGGCGCTGGAGGTGGGGGGAGGGCTCTTTTTGCCCTGATTTTCATTCTACCTTCTAAGTGGTTTGTGTTTTTTTCCTGTTCTGCCCCTGAATGCCCCAAGAGCCTCTCCTTACCTAGACACTTGAGCCAGCCTGAGAGCCTCTTCCTCTTCCTTGCAGGTTGCCATCTCCGGACTAGAAAAATGGTTAAGGGATTCTAAGAATGAGAATCCAGCAAAAGAGAGGCTCCTGGGCCCCTGCCCTTGCTCACAAACTGCCACTCACTCCTCTGTTTATCCTACCTCTGGCTGCCATGTGCCAGGCACCTCAACTACAAACACAAAGCCCAGGGCTCAGGGAGTACTCCCAGGCTGATGGGGAGGCAGCTGGATAGAGGAGCATCAGGCGGGCACTCTAGGGGATGCCAGTAAAAGCTCCCATTCTGGAATTCCCTCCTCTACAGCACCAGCTAGGCTCTGTTAAAATTAACTCCACCAATTAAAAGCATGTTAGGAGACAATACTGCTTGTCTTCTGCTTTATTTTTAATTACAGGCCCTGGCCAACCATTTATAATTAGAGCAGAGCTCCTAAGCCAGAGTACCCAGGAATCGAGAAAGGGTAGAAGGGGTGGGGAAGGGACAGGCTCTCCTCCCACGTCCCCATCCTCATGGCCAGTCCAGGCCCCATCTACCCGTGGACAGCTGTGACAGGCCCCTGCCCCACTAATGGACTGGGTAGCTAGGGAAGCACTCTCCACTCACTGCACCTCCCTCGCCTCTCTGCACATATTCTGATTATAGTCATTAGGGAGTCACCCTGAGCGACAGGAAGACAGGAGGGTGGAGCCTGGCGGCTACAGGGTGAGGCAAACACAGCTCAGGCTGGAGAACAGAGCTGGCAAGAGCAGGGGTTGAGCCACTCTGCTGTCCTGTTCCCAAGGAGGCTTCAGTCCACCAGAAGCCCACGCTGGCCTGGTGCATAGCAAGCCTTGGGCAGGGTCACCAGGAGGCTGTCACTGAGTCTCTAGACAACAGACAAATGGGTGTGCCTTGAAGTCTCGCCCTCCAGTCCCCAGTCCAGCTTTGCTGTCCCCAGCAACCATCCTCGTGTGACTAACAGATTTCAGAATGGCACCCCCTACCTCCCATCCTACCCCCACCCCACCCCCACCTTGCCAAGGCCACAGACTCTCCAACACTCATAAACATTTAGCAGAATCACTGGCCAGGTTGCACGGAATGCCAGCTGGCCCAACCCGTCACATCTAATTAGGCTTCTGTTCCTGGGATTTTGACCTGCTCTCAGCTCAGGCCAGTCTTAGAACTCAGACTGCCTTGTCCTCCCATAATGCCTTTCTCCAAGGAAAACCCCGTACCTTCTGGTCACCTGCTCACAGCCCCCACCCAACACACATTTGATTCCTTCTAGCCACTTTTAGGTTTTTTGTTTTTGTTTTTCCCAAAGGCTAGATAGCTGGCTTATGGTTTAACATCATTTGGTACTCATGCAGAGGATCTGGGCTCTGTCTGGTGGAGGCTTTGTTCTTTGCTTTCTGTTTCTTTCCTTCATTGGCGGTCCATGGGACCCTTATGCCTGGACTTCCAACTGTCTTGAAACATACAATCCTCATTTAAGTCCATTTAAGACCAGGAGCACAGGTTCTCTCACAGGCAGCACCCCTCAGGGAGTTCTAAATGGTACCTTGCATGCACACTCAGTTCCGCAGGTTCCGCTGGGGTGTAAACTGGGTGGGTCTTCCTTTCTGCCCCTAACTTGGAGTGTCCCCCCATCGAATGCTAAATGCTCAGTCATAGAAACCATACTAACCAATTCACACACATTTTATCTCCACCCTTGTGAGCTGTCATCATCCCCCAGGTATGGAAATTGACACTCAGAGACACATGTGGCAGAGGTGACAGAGGTAAGGACTAGAGGATTCTGCTTATCCGTGTGGAGCAGGGGGTGACAGGCTCATGGATGTATTCCATAAGCTTTAAAATACCATTGCTCCAGCTGGAGAGATGGCTCAGTCAGAGGGGTATCTATTGCTCAATGAGGACATTTGAGTTTTAACCCCTGGAAGCCAGGGGCATGTTCCTGTAACACTAGCAGATCATGTGGGGAACTAGAGACAGGCAAAGTCCTGCAGCTCGCTAGCCAGCAAGCCTAGCTGAATTGATAAGCTGCAGTTCAGAGAGACCCTGTCTCAAAAAATAAAGGTTGGGACCAGTGAGCACATAAACCCCTATGCACATGCACATACACACAAACAAGCACACACACACACAATAATTATGGGAAAACGTCACCATTCTCTCCTGACCTCAGATTTCTCAGGAGCTAAACAAGATGACATCCACACAATCACTGAGGACACTGCCTAGGAGTGGCAGGTGATATATAGGTGCCAAGGACTATTGCCATATTGGTGTTTGTATGGCCAAAAGGTTCAGCAGGGTTGGGTCAAGTAATTCAACCAAAGTCACAAATGAAATGTGTGTGCTTCTGACAGCTATATGATCCTTGCCTGTGTTAGCCCATTCTTTATTTATTAGCTCCATAAGACTATATGCTCCTCAGGGGTTGCTGTCTCTACTGTGCACTGATGTGTCTGAAAGGCGTCTAAGGCCCAGGCTGTAAAGGTGCTTTCGGTTCTTGGAATTGTCAGTCTAAACCTCTGCTGGAGGCAGCCGCTGGGGGTGAAGCAATTGTCTAGCATGTGCGTTGTCCTGGGCTCAATCTCTGGAGAAGAGACGAGGGAGAAAGGGAAAGGGAAGGAAGGCAAGGTCTAGTGGTTCCTGTCTGCAATCCCAGCCATTTGGGGGGCTGAGGCAGGAGACTTGAAAAAGTAAGGACTCCTGCGATACAGATGAATTCGCGATACAAATGAATTCAAGGCCAGCTTAGATAACTTAATGAAGCCCTGTCTCAAAATTAAAATTCGAAAAGAGGGCTAGAGATACAGCTCGGTGGTAAACCCTTTGCCCAGCATGCCCTAGACTCTAGTCCTGGATTCAAAAGACAATCCTAATGGAGTAGGTGAAGAAAGACCTCCCATCCAGCCTTCCCTGAGCTAATCAACACTGGCCTCCTTAGACAGGGAACTTAAATTTCCTCAGGAACCATCAGCATTAAGGCGCCCCAAGAGTTTCTTTCTCTCTCTTTTACAAAGAAAACCCCCACAAGGAGGCCGACCTGCGCTCCGCAGCGCCCCCTCCCGGCACCCCCTCATAGTGCGGCGGAGCTCCCGCCCCCTCAGTCCTCGCAAAGTGTCTACGCTTCCCTCTCTGCTCTGCTAATTATCCTTTTAACTGGGGCTGGCGTATTTTTGCCACGCGATCTTCTGGTTTATTTTTATCCACCTCTCCATAATGGTATCAGGGCCGTTACTCAGGGAGGCTCCGAGCACTGAGCTGCTCCCCAATTTACAATGGCAATTATGATCTCCGACAGAAACACATGCAGCTGGCGTCAATTTTAAGCAATATTTTGATCATAATAATTAAAAAAGTAACTTATGGTGTGCACGCATTAGATAAATTAATGTTATTCCAAGGCTCTGCTAAAAGATGTGCGAGGCAGAGAGAGTGAAAAGGGAACGGGCGCGGATCTCTGGAGCTTCGGAAGTGTGTCTCCAGCCCTGCTCACTACCTGCGCTCTCAAATTAACTTTCACAACGGGTGTAATATCTGTGTGTCCTTCAAGTTGAATGCTTCCCGTCTCCTCCCCTCCCTGGACGCACACGTGAAATTGAGGGTTATCAAGGTATTTGGGTATAAACAAGCACATTTTCTTGTCACAGCTCCTAGAACCAGTGACAGGCAGCTGAAAGGACGCTCATCCCTCTCCCAAACTTACCGAGCTAGACTCAAATGGGAGCAGGACCCGAGGGCGTGGGGGGCTGGGACGGAGGGACTGCCTTTCCTTTCCAGTGCGCACGTGCAAATACACACACACACACACACACACACACACACAGACACACATACAGAGAGACAGAGAGAGAGACAGAGACAGAGAGACAGAGACAGAGAGACAGAGACAGAGA
>JADRCH010000132.1:658235-668485 GCA_019843965.1 Rhynchomys soricoides | reverse complement strand
AGAGAGACAGAGACAGAGAGACAGAGACAGAGAGACAGAGACAGAGAGAGGATCTCTGCCCCAGGAATGGGATTCAGAACTACACATCTCAGACCTCCATTCACACACATCAAGTAATTTACATGTGATTTTTTATACATCAACAAAGCTGGTAGAATGCTTGCCTAGCATACTGGAAGACCTGGGTTTAATCCTCAGCGCCACATAAAACCCAGTAAGATGGCACACATCTGTAATCCTCACACCCAGGAGGTAGAGACTGTAGGATCAGAAGTACCAAGTCATCTGGCTATGTAGTGAGTTTAAGCCTGGGCTATATGAAACACATTCTCATTCTCTCTCTCTCTCTCTCTCTCTCTCTCTCTCTCTGTGTGCATGTGTGTATGTGTGCACACGTACATATATATACATATATAATAGACTAATGCGTAGATATTTGTGTGCAGACAAGAGGACTCTCATGCCCACATGTACCCATCTTCATAGACAAGACTCATCACCACGCTCACACAAACAGATTGACCCACATGAAAGAGCACACATCTGTACACACATTGGTTCCAGGCATATATACAACTCTAGGTTCACAGACATGTGATTCACAACCAGAAAGCCAGAGATGAGGTTTGTTTTCTTTTTAAGGGGGGGTGCGGGGGGAAGGCTGCATGGGATTCAGGTATCTGTGGAGACCAGAAGAGGGCATCAGATAGCCTGGGACTGCATAACGGATAGTTGTGAGCTAACCAACATGAGTGCTAGGAACCACACAACTCCTTTCTTTGCAAGGGCAGTACTCACTCTTAATCACTGAGCCGTTTCCCCAGCCCCACAAAGTCACATGATGAAACTTAGCCACGTGCACATATGTACACATACACACAAATACACACATGCACACATACACACACACATATATATATACATGCACACATATACACATGCATATATACATATGCATACACACATGTGCACACAGACACATACACATATACACATACATACACACACACATATATATATACATACATGCACACATATACACACATGCACACATACATATGCATACACACACATACACCTCACAGGCAGAACATTCACCTGAGGTCAGGCCAGGCCACAAATATCAGGAATGTTCCCACTTTGGCAGAAACCAAGTTAGAAGGCTGTTCCCACCGCCATACAGTTACACAGGCTGTCATGTCACCCCAAGGACTGTGTTCTTTTCCTAATCCACTCAGGCTCCAAGCTTAAGTCCCTTCATCTGCACCCCCAGACAGCCCTGGGGACATGCACAGATCTCAGGGAGCAAATCTTTTTGTCTCAGTCCTGGAGATTTTCTGTCAGTGGGGGCTTTACTGCGTTTTCTTGTTTTGTTTAATGATGAGAACTGTAAGGAACAGACCCCTGTCTCAGGGATGTTCTTCCTGCCCAGCCTGTTTACTATTACCTTGAAATTTGGCCCAGAGCACCTTGGTAAGCAAGGTAAGCAATGAGTCATCTCCTGCCATGTGTTCAGCCTTGTCTTATGATTTGTTTACTTCCCCCTTGGTGGTTTCCCACCAGGGGGTGTGGGGTGGGGGAAAGGGTAGGGGGAGGTTGGGGGTGGGGAGGAGAGTATTTAAGGCCAAAGGAATAAACAAGCTTCAGCATTCTGCTTGGACAATGACCAGTGTCCGTGTCTTTTGTGTCAATCCCCCAGGCCTATGGTTGTTGTTGTTTGTTTGTTTGTTTGTTTGTTTGTTTTGAGACAGGCTCTCTCTACGTAGCCCTGGCTGTTCTGGAACTTGCTATGTAGACCAAGCTGTCCTCGAACTCACTGAGCTCCACCTGCCATTGCCTCCCGAGTGCTGGGATAACAGGTGTACACTGTTATGCCTGACAAACATAAATTTAAAATAAAAAGATGCTCTCTGGCCTGCAAGATTGCTCAGTGGGTAAAGACACTTGCTGCCAAGCCTGTTCCCCTGAGTTCAATCTCCGGTACCCGCATGGTGGGAAGAAAAACTGACTCTTGAAGTTTTCCTCCTTTCTCTATACATGCAGGTGCTGTGGAACACTCACGCCTGAACTCGCATGCACATTCGCCACACACTCACACAAAACAATATCTAAACAGACATTTTTAATAACTGTTTAAAGTCGGTTGTACCTTTAGCCACTGAGCCTTCCTGCAGGCTGCACCGGCATGCTCTCTTCCTCTGCCTTTGAAACATTCCTTCATCATTCGCTCCCTTCAGGCTCCACAGCAAGGGCTCAGGCTCTTGCAAAGCTTCCTGCAAAGCTATTGGCTGGTTCTGCCACCTTGGCCATGCTGGGCCGCTTCCTCCAGGCACCCCAGTCCCCAGGTGAAGAAACATATACCCCTCTGTTGGCCCAAGAGCCACTTTTTCACCCCATGAGAGCAAAGTTCGGGTGGTCATTAACCAATCAGGACAAAGCACCTGTGTTAGATACTCTCTTGGATTAACCAATCAGGACAAAGAATACACTAAGCACCTGTGTTAGATACTCTCTTGGACATTTCTGGCCACCCTCACCTCCTCAAATGTCTCCTGTCTAAGCTCAATTATCCACAGAGGACACACCCACTCCTGAAAGTGTCCCTGGCAGCTGGGACTGTTTGTTTTCTTTAAAGAACCACTGGGAAAAGTAAAGATGCACGAATACACAAAATGTAACAGAGTATGCACCCAACTTTTCTGTATTTTCCTCTTCTGTTTTAGCAACGTTACATACAGATATGACTTTAAGGGTCGTGCAATTCTACTTCATTTGATACTAAAAGGGGAGAGGGGACAATCTTCAATGATTTCCACCCCCAACCCAGGGAGAGGCAGCAGGTTCCTAGAAGACAAGCCAGGTAACACTTCTAGAGGATTCTATGATATTCACGTTCACATCTCTTTTAAATGTGCTTATATTGCTATGTCATGGTTCTTCCCATTTGGAGCATTATCTATTGACTTTCAGCTATGTAGAATGAGCACCCAGTTTTCTTTAACCTCCAGCTCTCTCCTCTCTCTCTCTCTCTCTCTCTCTCTCTCTCTCTCTCTCACACACCAAACAAAAAGAAGCCCAATACTCCTCATACCTCCCCTTGATTGTATTGGTTTTATTAATCAATACTTACAATGAAGATTATAAAGGTGCCATTTTAATATCTAGTCCTTTGTTAATGGTGCCCTACCCAATTTCTCTGGAAGGCTGCAGGTTCCTCTCTGTACCCAGCAGGGTAGAATTTAACAGTGTGTCTTGGTATGGATTGGCTTCTCCATGTGTGAACATACTGTGGACCTTTTTGGGCTTTGAGATGGTGTAGCTAAGGTTTGTCTAGAACTCACATTGTAGCCGAGGCTATCCTTGAACTCTTGGTCATCCTGCTCTCCTAAACTCCAACTGCTAGAATTACAGAGGCCACAGGTCATCCCCAAATCTCATATTCGTTAGGCCCAGGATTTGGTTGTTTGTTTGTTTGGGAATAGGGATGGATCCAGGACCCTAGGCATGCAAGACAAGCACTCTACCTGGAGCTGCACCCCCAGCCCAGACCCAGGACCCCCTCTGCCTCCTCGTTTTAACCCTTTCACTCCTGATTGCTCCTCTAGAATCTTTTCTATTTCCCCTCTCTTGTCTCCCTTGTTCTAATTTCTGGGAGATTTCCTAAACTTTACCCTCTAAGACTTCTATTGAAAATCTCACTTCTTATTTCTCACACCTTTAATTTCCAAGGGCTCCTTTGTTGCTGTTGTTCATTTTATGGCATCCCTTTCTTGTTTTGTGTGATTATCTTCGCCTGTCTCTCTAAGGACATCAGGTATGGTTCTGAAGGTTTCTTCTTCCTGTATAGCACCTAATTCTGCTAAATTGCTTTTCCTGTTTGTTTTGTCGCTTTATGTCCCTGTCCTTCCTCATAGACATGATAAACCTCAGTGCTTGGATCTTATTTGTAAGAATTGTGGACCAGGGCTGTGTGTGTTGGGGCATGCTTATAATCACAGGACTGTGAAAGCTGAGGCAGGTGGATAGCAAGCTTGAGGCTAGCCTGGGCTGTACAGCAAGATCTTATTTGTTTGTTTTTTAAAGAATTTGAGGGGTCAGAGAGAAGTTCAGATGGCTCATCAGATAAAGGTGTTTACCATGCAAGCCTGGCATTTTGAGTTTGATCACTGGAGCCCATGTAAACTGGGAAGAAAGAATAGACTCCACAAAGTTGCCTCTGACTTCTATGGGCATGCTGTGGCATATGTATCCCACACACACACATGTAGTAATAGCAATAATTTTTAAAATAGAGACTCGGGTATCATACTTAAATGAAGTTCTCGGTAGATAACAGACACTATTGTCTGAAAACACTGTCCGGCAATGGGCTGCCGAGTTAATTAGTCTCCACCATCTGCATCTTGAAATCTTTTTACTATGACTAGTAGTTAGGAATCCCCAGAGAAAGCCTGTTTAGGTTCCAGCCTGGCTGTGAGCACCTGGGAAGAGGGAGGTGCGGACCTCAGCATTCAGTATACATAAGTTCATTTGCAATGGAACCACATCTCAATGGCGGATGCAGAAAGAAACAGCGTCTGTGTCTTTGTTTGGGTTTCTATTGCCATTAAAAGACATCATGACCACAACAACTCTTATATAGGAAAACATTTTATTTGGGGCTGGCTTATAGTTCATTATCATCATGGTGGGAAGCACGGCAGCATGCAGGCAGACATAGTGCTGGAGAAGGAGCTAAAGTTTTACATCTTGATCCACCTATAGCAAGGAGACTGTCCTCCACACTGGGTGGAGCTTCAGCATAGGAGACCCCAAAGCCCACCCCCACAGTGGAAGTATGATGAACTTCCTCCAACAAGGCCACACCTCCTAATAATGTCACTCCCCATGGACCAAGCATTCAAACACGTGAGTCTATATGGGGGTCATACCTATTCAAACCACCTCAATCTGTGTTTCTTTTATCTGATTAAAGTAGTTTTATTAACATCAGCTGCTCCAAACACCCAGTCTCCAGGAAGGTCCAGTGACCCTAGACACTGGGATCTTCTAAAAATGTTGTAGAAAACAATCTGATCTTCCCATCCTTTGCAGCCCGTCTCTGCTGGCTTGCAGTGTCTTACCTGTGACTTCTCACCCACTGAGAAGTACTGACAGCTTGTCTCCTGCCCATGAATTTTTAGGCCCCTATTGCACAGACTGGTTGAAATAGAAGGTTTTCCTTCCAACAATTCATCCCTCAACCCCCTTTTTAAAGGGGTGGAAGGAAACAGAAAGAGACAGAAATAGAGAGACGAACACTCAGAGAAAAAGTGTGTGTGTGTGTGTGTGTGAGAGAGAGAGAGAGAGAGAGAGATAGAGAGAGAGAGAGAGAGAGAATGCAGGTGTTCTTACGTCATGGTGGTCAGGATTCGTTGTGTGCTTTCAGTCCACCCTCTTTACCTCAAAGTCTCCATTTGTGTATCATCTTTGAAGTGATGGGCTTGTGTTCTTTAAACAGCCCTTTGCCTTCCTTTCCACAGGCTTTGGTGGGGAGTGGGGGGTGGGGTGGGCATCAACTAATGAATGGATGCAGCCTGCCATATTTAACTGAAATCAGTTCTGTGTTTTATTGATAAAGTGTTAAATGTCTGTCTCTCCCTTAGCTATGAGCTGCCTAAAAGATTATTATTATTATTATTATTATTATTATTTATTATTATTATTATTTTGAAGTGGCTAAATAAGGCTAAAGCTTGTGGTTTATGGCTAGTGTGGTGCCTGCATTCTGTTTTCTCTAACTTCCCTTGGCTAGCCTTGACAAACAGGCACACAATCAAATAAATATTTACTAAATATTTATTAAGGATCTAGTCTTTGCCAGGCAATACCCAGGCTCTAGGCGCGGAGCAAAGATCCAAGTGACTGAGTCACTGCTCACGTGGAACTTGCATCCAGCACTCTGAAGGTAGCTCTGGGAGCCTCCGGGCAGCCTGCCCACTGCTGCTTAGCTCTGGAGGAAGCTTCCTTTCACCCAAGGGTCCCACTTCCTCCCACAGAGCTTCCTGCTACAGGACAGGCCTCCAGCCAGCTAAAGGTTACCTGTGACCCTGCCTTCCTGGGACATTCTTCCTTACCCCAACCATACAGCTTTCTTCCAATAAACCTGAGTTCTGTTCTTTCCTGGGCAAGCCAGGGTTTGGACCCTTGCTGTGAGCAGGAGGGTCCAGTAAAATAAAAACACACATCTTTAAAATTTCTTATCCCTGGCTCCTGACACACAGTTTCAGCCCCTTTGGAAAGTGCTGGATGGCAGCAATGTTGTGAGACGTTTGTAATGAGCCCCTCCCAGCTACTTGCGGGTTTGTGCTAAGGAGGTGAGTCACGTAGAAGACTGGAACAGAACTGGGCTGATGCTCAGGAAAAGCAGCCAACTGATTGCCAGTGTGGGAACTTTCACTCTCAGCTCCAAAGAGAGTCCAGGGGCTGGAGCCTATGTTCAGTCATGTGGCCAATGGCTTCATCAATCATGCCCACACAATGAAACCTCAATAGAAGCTCTCAATAATGAAGTTTGGACAGGTGCCTAGGTAGTGAGCCTACTGATATTCACATACCACAAGGTGGGACGCCCTCCCTGGTTTTACAATGACAGATGTTCTTGAACTTGGAGCTCTTCCAGCTCACGCAGTATGTATCATCTGGCTGTTCATTTAAATATAATGGTAATCAGGGCTAGGGATGTGGCTCAGTTAATAGAGTGCTAGTCTAGCATGCACAAAGCCCAGGGTTCAATCCCTAGCATCACATAAAACCAAGTGTGGTGCTACCTGCCTGTAATTGCAGATCTGGGAGCCAGAAGGTCAGGGGTTCAACATAACCTTTAACTACCAAGAGAGTTTGAAGCCAGCATGGGCTATGTGAGACTCTGTTTCAAAACAAAGAAACAAAACCCAAACCAAACATAAAGGATTCAAAGTAGCCAGCAAATTTTGTAAATTGCTATAGTGAATTATCCAGCCTGAACTTGAGGCCAGATGTGGGGATTCGTTTTTGTAACCGGCTAGGCAGAAGTACAGAGCCTTAGAAACACACAGAACTTAGGGGTGATGGGGACTGTCTTGTGAGGCCAACCCACTTAACCTACAGAATTTGTGCTACTTCCATGTAGTTGGTATCAGAAGTGAACTGGAGTGCAGGACCTCCACGTGGTGTCTGTGGGATGGCACTGTAAGGTGAATCTGCTGGGATGCCTGGCACTACCATCCTCCTCTCACCCAGACAAGCTGAAGTGAGCTCCTTCCCCTCAGAGCATCACTGTCTCCTGGGATGGAGTTTGAGACAGCTTTCCAGGACTTCAGTGCAACCCTGAAGTAATCAACTTGCAGAGAGAAAAGGTGGATTTGGGGTTGAGATTTGGGGAATTTCGTTCCATGGTTTGGGATCCTGCTGTCTTGGGTCTGTGTCAAGGGTGCACATCATGGCAGACACATGGTTAGAAGTTAAAGCAGGGAGGAAGAGAAAGGCACCAAGGTTCCATAATGCCTTCGAAAAGTTAGGTCTCCAGTGAGCCAATGCCGCAGCCCTCTCCTCCTCCTCCTCCTCCCCTCCTCCTCCTCCTCCTCCTTCTAATTTACTTTATTTACATTTCAAATGTTTTCTCCTTTGGAAACCCACTACCCCATCCCTCCTCCTCCTGCCTCTAGAAGGGTGCTCCCACACCCTCCCACCCACTCCTGTCTTCCTGCCCTGGCATTCCCCTACACTGGGGCATCTAACACCCTCAGGCCCAAGGGCCTCTCCTCCCACTGATGGCCAACAAGTCCCTCCTCTGCCACATATGTGGCCAGCACCATGGGTCCCTCCATGTGTATTCTTTGGTTGATGGTTCAGTCTGGCCAGTTGACACTGTTGCTCCCTCCATGGGGCTGAACCAATGCCTTCTATTAGACTCACCTCTTAGAGCTTAGATCATCTATCAGTAGTGTCAAGCTGGGGATCATGGATTTAACATATGAGGTTTTGGGTACACTCCAGAACCAGAATATAGCAGATAGACATTGTACTCAGAGAAGAGCAGTCCTTCTGCCAACACGTATGGAACACATACTCTACATTGCCTATTTGAAGGCTCAGAGGATGAAACCCTTGGACATGGCACTATGGTATGTTGCTGACTTTACATGGAAGGCAATGGAGTCTTTTTGTTTTTTGTTTGTTTGTTTTTTGTGTTTTTGGGGGTTTTTTGTTTTTGTTTTTTGTTTTTGTTTTTTTGGTTTTTTTTTTTGGTTTTTCGAGACAGGGTCTCACTTTGTAGCCCTGGCTGGCTGGGAACTGCAATGATTCCTTTTGCCTGTGTCTCTCATGTGCTGGATTGTAAGCAGATACCACCACCATGCCTGGCCCTCTTACCTTTTTAAGATTAGATTCTTCAGAAGGAATTCTCTTGATAAGAGTTCTTTCTCTGAGTATCCTCCTAACTCAAGAAAACTGATCCATACCACAGGAAAAAGACTGTATTAGTTATTGCTGTGGTCGAATGTCCAACTAGAAGCATTTTACAGGAGAAAAGGTCTATTTAGGATTACAGATGAAGGGATATAACCCATCACAGAGGGAAAGCTCTAGGGCTGGACTCTGAGGCAGCTGGACACTTGTACCCATTTATGGTCAAGAAACAGAGAGGGGACAGGAAGTGACACCAGGCTATATACTTCAAGATCCACCCCCAATGACTCACTTCCTCTGATCAGACTCCACCTTCTAGAGTTTCCATAATTGTAAAACAAAACTAAACATGGTCCAACGCTAGGGTGGCTGTGGCAAATGGATCTCTGTGAGTTCAAGGCCTATCTTGTCTGCATAGCAAGCTCCAGCCCAGCTAAGGCTTCATAGTGAGACCCTGTCTCAAACCAAACACAACAACAAACAATAAACAAAACAATATGGCTGTTGGGAATCAAGTGTTCAAACATAGGAACCTAAGGGGCATACTTCACATTCAGACTACAACAGAAACAAAAAGCTAATACCTTTCCGAAGAGACTCCGGCTGAGCCTAGCGACTGCTCTCTGAGAGTCTGCTATCTTAAAGATTGTCTCTGTGGAGAAAGACAGCCTTTGCTCAGCAGTGTTGTCACCCTTTGCCTATGGCTTGTTGCCCCCTCCTCCCAGAGGCCTCAAGTCCCCGTTTCTTCTATAACTCTGAATACTATGAGTTTCATCAACCACACCAACCTTCTTCAGTTAGGTATCAAATGTCCTGTGACTTCCATGCACCTGCATGTTCTTCACATAGTCTTTCTCCTGCTAATCTGTCTATTGGCAGCTTATTCCGAATGCTAAAATTGTGGAAAACAAAACAAAACAAAATAAAACAAAACAAAAGCCAGAGAGTGGGGAGCTTTCAAGCTTTCCTACTTTGAAAGGAAGGTTTCTCCTTTCGACGGAGGTCTACCTGGTTCTTTCCATTGGATGGGAGAAAGAACTCTTTCCATCTGTCCTGGGTCCTGTGAAATGGCCAGCCAGGCTACCAGCAATGTTTATGTTCAGAGGCATGGGTCCACTTGGTGCGGATTAACTTGTGTTTGCTGAGACCTCAGCCCTTCTCCAGCCTCTTCTCAGGCAAGCTCCCTTGCAAATTCCGAGTGCTCAGGGTTCCTCACATGGCAGGGCTCCTAGAGGCCCTGCTTCAAGGCTAAGCCTCCTGTTAGACAAGGAGAAACAGACATGCTCAAGGCTATGGTTGGCTTTTTTGGGCGGTGGTGGTGATGGGGAGTTACGTCCTTTACCAGGGAACGTGCACCTGTATAGGTAGGAGGTGGCTCCACAGAGTGACATATACTCCTGAGATAAAGTGGCCTGGCCAGTTGCCCTGCTTCCTGCTGGGTAGGAGTAAAAATAACCAAAAGAATTCACACCTGATACCACACTGCCACTGCCATTCCTGAGCTTTGTCTCACCAGCACCTCCAGTTTATAGTTGGAGGCTAAACAAGCCAGACAACAGCTGCAAAGTGAAAAGAAAACTCTCTCTCTCTCTCTCTCTCTCTCTCTCTCTCTCTCTCTCTGATATGATCTCATATAGCTCAGGCTAGCCTCAAACTCACCATGATAGCATTGAACTCCTGATCCTACTGCCTCTGCTTTCCAATGGTGCCACCCAGCTTCTGTTCTATGACTCTGTGCCTGTTGGTGTTAAAAACTGAAATGTTCAAGCCGGGCCGCGGTGGCGCACGCCTTTAATCCCAGCACTCGGGAGGCAGAGGCAGGT